>JAYESA010000011.1:189044564-189189364 GCA_036927795.1 Iris macrosiphon
TCGGAACATATATTGAACACTAAGATAGAATATTGAAACATAGTATATCGAGGCGTGCATAAAACGCACGAGTATCGAACGAGAACTCTTTATTAAATAAGGTGAGCAGTTGTGGCGCAACACCACGGAACTGCCAGCAAACAAGAAATGGAAACGTGCATCCGTGCACGAGAATATCATAAGAACGCGTCATCAAAAACGAAGCGTGCAGTCCCGGTTCGAAACCGTGCGACTGTATCGGATCGTAATGGTGCCACGAAACTATCGATCAGGAATAGGGTACCATGGAACAAGTATGGCTTGCTTATGGTAAGAGCCAAGGATAAAGTGACGCGGTTCGACGTGTTTCAAGTAATACTTACGCAATACAAGTATGGCTTGCTTAGTTAATGACGCGATCCGAATATAACATGCTTAATTACCGAACAAGATTCGAGTATAACATGTTTGCCTGCTTAAGTGAATTCAATGCCTATATGCGAAAATATGCTTTCATAACTGAAATGTTTACATGCGAAACATGCTTTACTGCTTTCGATGCATGCCTCAATGAACTAAAATTCATCTAGTTCAAATAGAAAGATCACTATAAATTTGTATGTTTGTCATGATCACTTAGTGTCGGTTTAGACGAGTGGGTTATCCTGCTCACCGGTACAAGTTGCATACTGACCCACGTTTGTGGGCACCCTCTTTCAGGTACTCAAGTGCGAGGCCTTAGCTTGGATATACGAAGACATGATATATGGAACGGTGGAATCCTTTGTAAGCATGAGAGATCAATGAGTGTTATAAGCCAACTTGGCATATTCAAAGACGGCTATTCAAGCCTTTGTAACTGCTGCAATTATCAATAAAAGAGCTTCGCTTCGCATACTCTGAGTGTTTCATATTGACTCTATAAATCTTCCACTGCGACTTGGTGTTTTCTATGAAAACCATTATGTTTTATCTTCTTACCTTGTGCGTTGTGCAACCTAGGCACGCACGGCATCACGCTCGGGAGACGATTATCGACTTTACGGAGTCAAAACATAACAATATATCCGGTTGTTGTGTACTATTTATTGTACTCATCATCTAGTTAGCATAGATTGTAAAGAGGTTCAAGAGCTATTCTTTCCTCAATAACTGCATCTATCAGCTCAAAGGTTCACAGTCATGCTCCAACCAACTTGAGAATAAAATGTTAGGAGGTAGTGCACTTGCATTTGTGTTGGTGTTTGTAAGTACCAGAGAGGGTAATTGACTTATGCAACAATAAACAACCTACATACTAATACATTCATGTATATGTAGTGAACAGTAAATTACTCACCTGAATCAGGCGGGATACTTTCCGAATAGCGAGTCCAAACATGTATGATCCATACTTAAGAAAATCATTCTTTCCAAAAAAAAAAAATCAAACTTCATACTCTTTAATTACTAATATACTTCCAACAGAAACATCTTTCAGAAGCAAATTCAACTTGGTGCTCTTTTAACAACTAAGCCAGTTTGGGTCAACATGATTGTGTTGTGCAGTGCACATTTCTAGTTGGGCCCATATGTTTCCAACAGAAACACATCTTTCTTCCATGCATAATAGTGAATATATATATATATATATGCCAACAAACTTTATTATGCAAAGGTTCTATTTGATGAGTACCCTTTGGAAGAAGAGAGCCAAAGATGAATTATAATGGTCCTCTTTTCCAACTATGTACTATATGTTGCTGCATGTAATAAACTTGTTGTCTAATAAAGCATCTCATTGTTTTCCATTTACCATATATTTTTATTGTATAAAACAAATCCTGTCTAGGAATAGATAATGACTTAATTGTCTTAAACAACAATAAAGGATCCTAAGAGGAGTGATCAACAGTAAACTAGGCCGTAAATCTATTGGCAGTGTTAGTATTATACTAATATTCTAGAATAAGATAATGACATTAGTTTTATACTAATGTCCACAGAGGTTTATCCGATTCACTAGAGTACAACTATTCTGATTAATATGACAGAATAAAATTATATAATGTCATGTGAATGTCTAGTAGTAAACAGTGTAAGACAATGACATATGGCATCATGGATAGTATTCAGGCACATCTTATGAGTGCCATGAAACAACTAAAAAAGATAAAACGAGTTCTGCATATTAAATAGTTTAATAATCTCTTTTGTGCTTTGCAATGTAGAAAAAAAAATTCCTTTTCTCTAAGCATGAGCATGAAAGAATCTGTTCAAGCTGACAGATACTCGATCAGAGAGACCTAACATATCACCAACTTCTCAAGGAAATTTATTAGATAGCAACCAAATGACTAGTAATTATTGGCAAGAGCAAAACCAAGAATTTCTGAAGCATCCTACCAAACAAGAATTTCCATTCCATGGTTTTTCCTTGACCAGTTTAGTAGCATTAGTATGTGAACCAAGCTTTAAGAAATATAGTTACTGGTTTATGGATTCCTTAATATCTTGATATATACTAAATATATGCATGACTTCAAAAAGCAGTACTTATGGATTCAGTTTCCAAAGTAAAGAAACACCAATATATTTTGACATGAATAATTCTAATACCAATAGTTTAGCCTATGTCACAAATAGAGGTTAAAACTGCATATGTTTGCAAACAACAGGATATGAAAATTGTGACTATATGTTCTGTTAAGTATACAAAGACTATATTTTATTAAGTAGACAAAGTTCTAGTATGTACTATTTAACGCAGAATGACCAAGAATTAAACACGCCTTAAACAAAATATATATTTAACAGAATAATATAGATATACAATCAGGAGAAATCTTCTATTTGAATCTTTGATGGATGATTTGAGAAGGTTCAAGTTGGACATTTCACAGGTGTACAAGTATCAGTGCCCATAGATAGAAATATCCGGAAAGTTTACAACCAGAATATGAAAAATGTTTCAATGATATGTTTACAAACAGAATATGAAAAATGTTAACTGTAGAATATTTTGGAGTAATTGTTATATTTTTTATTGATAATCTCTTGGCAATTTATAGCCTTACAACCCTTCATCTTACATCAATACCCCATTTATTCTAATATCCCAACAAATATACCAAGAATATTATAATATACCAACAAATATACCAAGAATATTATAATATACCAACACTCCTCCTCAAGATGGGCGAAAGATATTCACTAAGTCCATCTTGTCACATCCTCTAATCATATATGCAGAGCTAAGTCCCTTGGTCATACTGATACTGTCTCCTACTTGCTCCTTGGTTGGAACATGACCTAGCTCCAGTAGTCCACGGTCCAACTTCTCCTTGATGAAGAACCTATCGATCTCGATGTGTTTGGTCCTGTCATGCTCCACTGGATTGTTAGCGATACTGATGGCTGACTGGTTATCACACCACAGCTTCATCTTGGCTCCTTGATCCAACTTCAGCTCCACCAGCATACTCTTCAGCCATAGTAGTTCTGCAACTCCCAAGGCTTCAGCTGTCGATCTGGCCACCACCGACTGCTTCTTACTCCTCCAAGAGACCAAGTTGCCTCCTACAAATATGCAATAGCCTAAGGTAGACCTCCTGCCATCAGTACAGCTAGCCCAGTCAGAGTCACAGTAGCCTTCGATGCTCAAGTGATCATTCTTCCTGAATATCAACCCATTTCCGGGGGCACCCTTCAAGTATCTCAGAATCTGGTACACTGCGTCCATATGACCCTTCTTTAGGTCATGCATGTAGCGGCTCACCACACTCACTGCAAAGCAGATATCAGGACGTGTGTAGCTCAAATAGATCAACTTACCCACCAGTCTCTGGTATTTGTCTCGGTCAACTGATTCTCCAACCTCAGCACACAGCTTGAACCCCTGGTTGATCGGCGTCGTTGCAGGTCTGCATCCCAACATCCCTGTCTATGTGAGAAGGTCCAACCATACTTCCTCTGAGAAAGAACAATCCTCTGCTTCTCGAGCAATCTCAATCCCAAGGAAGTACCGAAGAAGGCCAAGGTCCTTCACCTCGAACTCCTTGCCAAGCTTCCCCTTGAGTCGGACAATCTCCCGCTCATCATCTCCTGTGATAATCATATCGTCCACATACACCGCAAGCATGGTGATGTGGTCTCCACTCCGACGGAAGAACACAGTATGATCAGCATTGATCTGCTGGTATCCCATTCCTATTATTGTCCTCCTGAATCTGTCAAACCACGTTCGAGGAGACTACTTCAGTCCATAGAGAGACTTCTTCAACCTGCAGACTTTGTCCACTGTCTTATCGGTGCAGAATCCTGGTGGTATCTCCATGTACACTTCCTCCAATAGATCCCCATGAAGAAACGCATTCTTCACATCCAGTTGGTGTAGCTTCCATCCACCATTAGCTGCCAAAGAAATCAGGGTCCTGACGGTGCTCTTCTTCGCCACTGGTACAAATGTCTCATCATAGTCAATGTCGTACGTCTGACTGTATCATTTTGCCACCAGTCGAGTCTTGTAGCGCTCTACTTTTCCATCTAGGTTCTGCTTCACAGTAAAGACCCACTTGCATCCGACTTCCCTCTGGCAGTTTTGCCAGTTCCCAAGTATGGTTCTTCTCAAGAGCGTCTAACTCGTGCATCGCCGCTTTCCACTTTGGATCGTTCTTGACAACCTGTCAATTGTTAGGTACAGTAATACTATCCAAAGATGCAATGAATGCTCTATGAGAAGAAGAGATGTTATTATATAAAACAAACTGAGCAAGGTCCCAACCATATCTATCAGGAAGATTTTCTACATTGCTACGAGTGGTCCTCCGTACTGATAATGGTGTGGGAGGAGTAGGAATAATGATATCACCTGAAGGAGAATCTGGTGGTGGTGGTGGTGGTGTCTCAGGAGTTGAGACGGACGCAGGCAAGAGACTTGGCACTAGCACTATAGGTACCGGTCCTGCAGTTTGCTTCCCTTTCCTGCTGTAGGTAAGTAACTCCCCTGAGTCGTAGGCCTAACACCTCTCATCGCCTCCCCATGTTCCTCTTCACTCTCCTGCTCCTCCTCAAACGTTCCTCCATACCATACTCCTAAATCGGTCACCACACTCTCACCAATCTCCCTCTCTCGCCTCATACTCTCAGTATCAGGTGAGTTGCTCATGGATGAGGTTCCCTCCGGACGGTAGTATGGCTCAAACTCCCTGAAGTGAACATACATGCTCACAAACTTCTTCTTCTCTACTGGACTCCAGCACGCATACCCCTTCTGAGTCGTCGAATAGCCCACGAATACACACTTGACTGCTCTGGGGTCAAGTTTTCCAACAGACGATCTGTTGTCCTTCACAAAACATACGTAGCCAAACACCTTTAGTGGAAGTATCCCACTATTATTTTCTTGCAATATCTCAAATGGAGACTTCCATCCAAGTACCTTCGAGGGTATCTTGTTGATCAATCGAGCTGTTGTCAACACTGCATGCCCCTACAGACTCTGTGGGACATTCATGGAGATCATCATGCTCCTTGCCACCTTCAGAAAGTGTATGTTCTTCTTTTCTGCCACTCCATTTTGTGTTGGTGTGTATGCACAGGTGGTATGATGTTGTATCCCTTGGGCTGACAGGTATTCCTCAAGTGCTTTGTTGGTATACTCTGTTCCATTGTCAGACCTGAGTACCTTCACCACTGCTCAGTACTGAGTCTGGACATGTCTATGAAAGTCCCGGAAACAGGCAAAGACCTCACTCTTATTCTTCATCAAATATAGCCAGGTGACACGAGAGGAACAATCAATAAAAGAGACGAAATACTTGTAACCATTCATAGTAGTTATAGCGTACGGCCCCCAGACATCAGAATGTATAATATCAAAAACAGAAGGGCTCCTATGATCCGCACCAACATATGAGCTCCTTGTAAGTTTGCCTAAATGGATACAACCTCCTCAAAATACCAAAAGATGATTGCCCCAACCGCATGTGATGGAGTATTAGTGTATCATCGGCACTCATTTTTTGTCCTCCCATTTCTACTCTTTCTGCCACAGACACCAATGCTGAATCCAGTCCTTCCCGATCCAGGTACCACAGTCCATCATGCCAAGTGCCAGTCCCAAGTCTTCGTCCCGTCTTTTTCTCCTGGAAGATCACCTTAGGAATATCAAAAGAGAATGCATTTTAGTTGGAGGATTATAGAACTAGTGGACAAAAGACTAACTGAAAAAGAAGGAGCATGTAAAACATTGGATAATCTTACTAAACATGTACAATCGACAGTACCATTACCGACCACTGGCTGGAAAGTACCATCGGTTGTTTGAATGATGTCTGCAGATGCTAAGTGAGTGTAGGAAGAGAACTCACTAGCATTCCCTGTCACGTATCGAGATGCACCCGAATCGACAATCCAGTCCGACGATCTAAGGGAAGACATAGATGCAAGGACGAGTGAGTCACCAGTACGTTCCGATGGATGGGCATACATAACAACGTTGCCTCTGGCGGCGAAGACTGAGGTGGACGCCTCCTCAGTCCTACTCCTCTCGTCTCCATCGCTTGACGCTCTCTGCTTTCTCATGAGTACTTCCAGCATGTCCAGTAGTGCATGATCCTCCTCAGTATAGGCACCATTACCTCCCTCCTCGCCTTCTGCTACCAGCAGGTTCGCCCGATAACCTACTCGACCAACCCGTCGACCCCCACGACCACTGCCACATCCTCCAAACTGTCCACGTCAGCCATCTGAATCTCCCTCCTTGGGTGGTTTGGTGCAAGCATACCTCAGATAGCCCATCTTCCCGCAGTTGTAACACTGTCGGGGGTCTCCCTTAGGTCATGTGCCGCCTAAATTCCCAACCGTCAATGCTGTCTTCACTTCAGGAGGACCACATGTCCCTGCATGTAGCTTGATACGAGTCTCCTCCTGGATCATGGCCGAGATAGCCTCCTCAACTGTAGAAATCTTCGGTTGGGCTAGAAGTAGTGCTGTCCTCTGAGCAAACACTGCGGCCAGCCCCTTAAGAAACTTCATCGTCCTCTCCTGCAGACATACTTGTCTCTCCTTACACTTCGGATCCTCGCAGCTCGTCCGATCTGAGAAGTTATCATAATCCAACCACAGACGCTCCAACTCCGTGGCATACTCCTGTATCGTCTTCTCTCCCTATACGGTATCGTCGATCTCCCCCTTGATTTGAAAAACCCTTAAGTTATTCCCCACACCATCGTAGGTTCTCCTCAACTTCTCCTACACGTCTTTCACCATCTCAAGGCCATCCACTGTAGCGGCGATCGACTGGACTAAAGAATTGATGAGCCAAATGTATACCACCATATGAGTGGACTTCTACTCGTCGCGTCCTGCCGAGCCCTCTGTCACGCCCCAGCCCCAAAATATCGAGGGACTGAACGCGTGATAATGACCAGCAGCATGCACCGATGGACAAACCCAATTTAATGGATCCATCGGACATACTTAAGCTGTATTATATCAGTCAGGGTTTTACTATTCTCATCCACAGATATAAGATAGCAACATCAGCAAAGAAATATTAAACAACAATAGTCAAAGTAAATAAAATCGGAGAACAGTCCGATATTAAGTCTGTTTACACCAGTTCTCAAAGACATGAAATAAAGAGTTCATTTAAACAGGAAATAAAGTCTATTAGCCATAATATTGAGCATGGCGAAGCAATGGTTCATGAGAAGTCCTCAGCGATCACCTCGTCTTCAGATTCAGGTACTGCTCCGAGTAGTGCTCCTCTTCCGTATATCTCTGGATAGATCTCGTCTGCTAAATCTGGGGACAATCCATTCCAGGTCCTCAGGGGACATAGCAAGGTACAGAAAACACAAGCCAAAATATAATGCAGTGCAGAAATAAAGAAATAACAGGGTAAGTAACTAACCAGCTAAGTGATCATGCAAGATGAGAGTTATTAATCATACTTCAGGCTGAGACTACTACAGGATCAGTGACAAGAAACCATAGCAGTGTTTTCTCGAAGGGCCAGTACAGGTGCCAAAGCTCTGTGTCAGAGACTAGGACACTTCCAGATAACCATATATATATAATATAATCAGCCTTGATATGGTAATACTCTCCCCACCCAATGTAATCTCACGTCACAATTCTCAATGTTCATGTTACGCAAGATTAAAACTAATGCAGTCAGTCATTTATTAAGTTCTAAGAAAATAAGCTTAAATCATGAAATCTATACAAAACCTCCTTGAATAATCAGGAAGATTCTATATCATGCTTTGTGTCAGGTGTCCTGGGTATAAAGTACTGGATAGGGCAAGTACAACAGTCACAGAAATTAAAGCAAGAGAATCAAAATGAATCAATAACTGCATTTATGGCAAGGTACACTTGCCTGAGTTTTCTGCTCCAATTGTAGCTCGAGCTTCAGCTGGATTTTCAAGCAGTACTCCGGTTGCTGAAATAGACATCACCAACAGATCCAGAAAATATTAATCAGCTAGAAACGCCTGTCCTTGAGTCCAATTTGGAGACAAGGGCAAAAACGTCATTTTCGGGTCAAGGCGGGGTCCAGATGTGGGCCGCTTTGCACCGAAAAACGCGTCAGGGTCAAAAGGTCTCAAAAACAGTCCAATTTAGTGTCAACAGGTCAGGAACGATGATACGAACCCAACGGAACTTCCGGAATTGGATTCCGATGAGCCGTTCTCAAAATCGCCCGTCGGGTGGAGCCTGTGGGGCCCACGACACACGATTTTGTCAACGTTCTCAGAATCGAACCAAACTTGACCCATAGGACCATCGTATTGCTACGAGTCCGATGGCGCAAGTTTCGTCTCGATCCGACGTGTGCACACTAAGTTACAGCAAGTTTCAGAAAAGTCGGATACGGGGCGATGTCCGCGGATACGCACTGATTCCGGTGTGCACGCACATCCGAATCAGCTTCTGCGAAATCCCGCACGTCCGTATCAACGACGCGCACGTATCTGTGAAGACCGCACGCGACCAAGTCGTCCCGTTTGGCGGGGCGTACTCAGTTCCGGGGTGAAAACAGGGTCTGTTTTCCTGTTTTTGGATCGCGGTGTGCGATCACCACAGGACGCGATGCCCCGAGCGGTTTGTCCGGACATCGAGAGGGTCATGCAGGTTACGCAATACAATTTACGGAATCGAATTCCGAGCTACGAGCAAAAAGTTATGGATACCTGAAGTGGGCTGAAATACCGAGTTCTTCGTGTCCTTGAGTTGTGTCCTGTGTCCTGGACACGGTGTCCGACACAAAACACAGAAGCTAGGGTTTACTGTTTAGGGTTCCTGTGTCCGCTGCTACGTGTCCGTGTCCTCTGTGTCTAGGCTCGCCGGGGTGCCGCTGGGGTAGGGTGGCGCTGCGGCCGGAGGCGAGCCGGAGGATGGCGTCTCAGCCGGAGCTCGCTGGCGGAGGCGACGGCCGGGTACTGCTGTCGAGGTACCGCGGTATTGAAGGCGTCGGGTCTGGAGGTGCGGCGGAGCTGGCGAGGTCTGGGGCGGTGGTGGCGGAGGATCGGGGAAGAAGGAGGAGGTTGTCGTGAGGGGGAAGCAGCCGGCGGAGGGAAAGGGGCTGGAGGGATTTATATAGGCGGGGAAGCGGGGAGCTGGTGGGGCGGCCGGTGGAAGGAGAGGAAAGGTGGAGGGTCGGCGGACGTTACGCAGCGGCGAGGCGGCGCGGGTAGGCGAGCGGGCGGCGGCCGTTACCGGCGGCGGGAGTTCAAGGGTCGGGGGTTGGGGGAGATGAGATGCGGGTCGGGTCGGGCGGCGGGTTCCTGGTTGGGCGGACCCGCCCGACCCGCTAAGCTAGGGCTGGGCTGGGTTTCGGCCCACTGGGCCGGGCCGGATTAAAGATAATAATAACAATAATAACAGTAATAATAATAATAATAATAATAATAATAATAATAATTAGTTAAATCAATAGTATTTATTGCTTTAAAAATTCATCCGGGATCCAATAAATTCCCAGAAAATTATCCTATGTCTGGTTTTCTATTTTACACCATAAAATATTATTTTCATAATATTTTAATATTAATTATTAACATTTAAAAATCCTTTAATAATTAAAGAACATGAATTTAATTCCAGAAAAATCCAAGAAAATTCCAGAAAATTCAGAAAAATCCAATTTAAAATTCTTTGAAAATCAGGGGGATTACAATATACCCTCCTTAAGAGGATTGCGTCCTCGCAATCAAAGATTAACCGGTCAACAAAGATGACACGGTTGTAACCATTGTTCGAAGCATACCAAAATTTAGGAGCACCTAGGAAAAATTATTTTCCTAAGCATTAAAAGTTATGCAATTTTCCAAATGTGGGAAATCTAGAAAATTACAGTTTTAGAAAAAACCAGGTTATCTTTCAAAACTTATCAGGTTAACATTTATAAAACATTCTGTATTATTGGCAAGTTCTAAATTACTAAGTTAACCTAAGTTATCAATTATTAACAGGTTAAAGTTATCAGGTTTAGTCTGGGGTCACGAACCAGCAGGCACGAACTATAACAATACTAGAAACGGAACAACTATAAAGACTTACTCGCATTAGCTACGCCATGGTTCTGCATGTCTCCCACAGTCATCGCGAAAACTTGGCCGCGTCCTTGAGGTGGTGCTCTCTGATGTTGCTGGGTTTGCTGGTAGGGTGCTGCTTGATGTGCCAAGGGTGGCCTTGGTTGATGTCCCGCTGGTGCTGGTAGAGCTTGTTGGTTTGCCCTTGGTGCTTCCCTGCGATCAGGGCAGTCCTTCACTGCATGCTGTCTGGATCCGCAACTTAAGCACAGTCCGTGTTTACGTCTACACTCCTTCTCAACATGGCCTATCTTGCCGCAGTAATAACAAGTAGGAAGAGTCAGGGCTTTGGATGCAGATCCCTGTGGTGCTTGTTGCAGATGAGGTTTCTTGGCAGCTTCTCCATTGTTTGCTCTGGCTGGTACTGATGTGGAAGGCCTCTTCAGACTGGTTTCTCTCCTGGTGACGCGCTCCATGCGTCGAGCTGCAGCAAGGACGTCCGTGTACGAAGTTGGTGCGACAGATCCAATCAGTTTCTGTAGTTCGATGTTGAGTCCGTCGAAAAACTTCTCGGCCTTCTCTACTTCTGTAGGGATCAAGGTAGGTGCGAAGCGACTCAGACGAATGAACTCGGCGTTGTATTCTTCCACCGTCATAGCTTCCTGAGTGAGGCGATTGAATTTGTCCCTCAGTTCTGATCGAGCGATGGCCGGAATGTACATCTCTTGAAAGAGTCTGGAGAACTCTTCCCAAGTGACTCGGTCTGGTCCGAGCCTGGTCTCTTCAGATATCCACCAGTGATGGGCATTATCCGTCAACTGCATCCTGACGGCGGTCATCCAACGTTCTCTTGGAAGTTCAGCTGCTTCCAACTGGTGTTGTATGTTGGTGAGCCACTCATGAACTTCGGTTGGTCCTTCTTTGCCCGAAAAGGTACGGGGCTTGAGTTGACGGAAATCAGTGATAGATCCCGTCGCTGGTCGCCTAGCTTGTGGGTTCACTTGCTCCAATGCGTTTACTAGGCTGGTTCTTAGGTACTCTGCCTCCTGACGATGTGCCTCCTGTTGAACTTGCTGTTGGGCTTGCATCATGGCGTAAAACATCTGGAACATCTGCTGCCCGTCCATTGCTTGCCCTGGTGGAAAGACAGGCATCTGTGGAGGGAACTGTGGCGGAGGTGGGATATCATCGCGCCTGAACCTTGAGTTATGATGTTCAGCTTGACCACCTTGAGAGGATTGCCCTCTGTTCTCTGGTGTAACTCCATCTCCATAGGTAACCACAGCGTCTTGTGGCGTACTCAAAGGAATTTCATCTTCAATTCTTGGATCCATCTTTCTGCATCCAAAATAAAATATAAGAAGCGCACAAGATTCAAGGCAGGATGCAAATCAAAAATTAATTCGAGTACGATACAGATATCAAGAACGTTTTCAAGCAAGTGGATGAGATCCTAAAAACTTATCCTATCTTATTGCAGGCCTGTTCGGTCCCTAAGTTGAAACCGAACAATTTAGTCGTTGACCTGCATAGGCCACCACAAAAACCATGTCACGCCCCAGTCCCAAAATATCGAGGGACTGGACGCGTGATAATGGCCAGCAGCATGCACCGATGGACAAACCCAATTTAATGGATCCATCGGGCATACTTAAGCTGTATTATATCAGTCAGGGTTTTACTATTCTCATCCACAGATATAAGATAGCAACATCAGCAAAGAAATATTAAACAACAATAGTCAAAGTAAATAAAATCGGAGAACAGTCCGATATTAAGTCTGTTTACACCAGTTCTCAAAGACATGAAATAAAGAGTTCATTTAAACAGGAAATAAAGTCTATTAGCC
This sequence comes from Iris macrosiphon, assembly GCA_036927795.1. Lineage (NCBI taxonomy): Eukaryota > Viridiplantae > Streptophyta > Magnoliopsida > Asparagales > Iridaceae > Iris > Iris macrosiphon. The sequence continues at coordinate 189,056,919 of JAYESA010000011.1, forward strand.
ATAATATTGAGCATGGCGAAGCAATGGTTCATGAGAAGTCGTCAGCGATCACCTCGTCTTCAGATTCAGGTACTGCTCCGAGTAGTGCTCCTGTTCCGTATATCTCTGGATAGATCTCGTCTGCTAAATCTGGGGACATAATCCATTCCAGGTCCTCAGGGGACATAGCAAGGTACAGAAAACACAAGCCAAAATATAATGCAGTGCAGAAATAAAAAAATAACAGGGTAAGTAACTAACCAGCTAAGTGATCATGCAAGATGAGAGTTATTAATCATACTTCAGGCTGAGACTACTATAGGATCAGTGACAAGAAACCATAGCAGTGTTTTCTCGAAGGGCCAGTACAGATGCCAAAGCTCTGTGTCAGAGACTAGGACACTTCCAGATAACCATATATATATATAATATAATCAGCCTTGATATGGTAATACTCTCCCCACCCAATGTAATCTCACGTCACAATTCTCAATGTTCATGTTACGCAAGATTAAAACTAATGCAGTCAGTCATTTATTAAGTTCTAAGAAAATAAGCTTAAATCATGAAATCTATACAAAACCTCCTTGAATAATCAGAAAGATTCTATATCATGCTTTGTGTCAGGTATCCTGGATATAAAGTACTGGATAGGGCAAGTACAACAGTCACAGAAATTAAAGCAAGAGAATCAAAATGAATCAATAACTGCATTTATGGCAAGGTACACTTGCCTGAGTTTCCTGCCCCAATTGTAGCTCGAGCTTCAGCTGGATTTCCAAGCAGTACTCCGGTTGCTGAAATAGACATCACCAACAGATCCAGAAAATATTAATCAGCTAGAAACGCCTGTCCTTGAGTCCAATTTGGAGACAAGGGCAAAAACATCATTTTCGGGTCAAGGCGGGGTCCAGATGTGGGCCGCTTTGCACCGAAAAACGTGTCAGGGTCAAAAGGTCTCAAAAATAGTCCAACTTAGTGTCAACAGGTCAGGAACGATGATACGAACCCAACGGAACTTCCGGAATTGGATTCCGATGAGCCGTTCTCAAAATCGTCCGTCGGGTGGAGCCTATGGGGCCCACGACACACGATTTTGTCAACGTTCTCAGAATCGAACCAAACTTGACCCATAGGACCATCGTAGTGCTACGAGTCCGATGGCGCAAGTTTCGTCTCGATCCGACGTGTGCACACTAAGTTACAGCAAGTTTCAGAAAAGTCGGATACGGGGCGATGTCCGCGGATACGTACTGATTCCGGTGTGCACGCACATCCGAATCAGCTTCTGCGAAATCCCGCACGTCCGTATCAACGACGCGCACGTATCTGTGAAGACCGCACACGACCAAGTCGTCCCGTTTGGCGGGGCGTACTCAGTTCCGGGGTGAAAACAGGGTCTGTTTTCCTGTTTTTGGATCGCGGTGTGCGATCACCACAGGACGCGATGCCCCGAGCGGTTTGTCCGGACATCGAGAGGGTCATGCAGGTTACGCAATACAATTTACGGAATCGAATTCCGAGCTACGAGCAAAAAGTTATGGATACCTGAAGTGGGCTGAAATACCGAGTTCTTCGTGTCCTTGAGTTGTGTCCTGTGTCCTGGACACGGTGTCCGACACAAAACACAGAAGCTAGGGTTTACTGTTTAGGGTTCCTGTGTCCGCTGCTACGTGTCCGTGTCCTCTGTGTCTAGGCTCGCCGGGGTGCCGCTGGGGTAGGGTGGCGCTGCGGCCGGAGGCGAGCCGGAGGGTGGCGTCTCAGCCGGAGCTCGCTGGCGGAGGCGACGGCCGGGTACTGCTGTCGAGGTACCGCGGTACTGAAGGCGTCGGGTCTGGAGGTGCGGCGGAGCTGGCGAGGTCTGGGGCGGTGGTGGCGGAGGATCGGGGAAGAAGGAGGAGGTTGTCGTGAGGGGGAAGCAGCCGGCGGAGGGAAAGGGGCTGGAGGGATTTATATAGGCGGGGAAGCGGGGAGCTGGTGGGGCGGCCGGTGGAGGGAGAGGAAAGGTGGAGGGTCGGCGGACGTTACGCAGCGGCGAGGCGGCGCGGGTAGGCGAGCGGGCGGCGGCCGTTACCGGCGGCGGGAGTTCAAGGGTCGGGGGTTGGGGGAGATGAGATGCGGGTCGGGTCGGGCGGCGGGTTCCTGGTTGGGCGGACCCGCCCGACCCGCTAAGCTAGGGCTGGGCTGGGTTTCGGCCCACTGGGCCGGGCCGGATTAAAGATAATAATAACAATAATAACAGTAGTAATAATAATAATAATAATAATAATAATAATTAGTTAAATCAATAGTATTTATTGCTTTAAAAATTTATCCGGGATCCAATAAATTCCCGGAAAATTACCGTATGTCTGGTTTTCTATTTTACACCATAAAATATTATTTTCATAATATTTTAATATTAATTATTAACATTTAAAAATCTTTTAATAATTAAAGAACATGAATTTAATTCTAGAAAAATCCAAGAAAATTCCAGAAAATTCAGAAAAATCCAATTTAAAATTCTTTGAAAATCAGGGGGATTACACCCTCATCCGGCTCTGTCTTCTCTCCTGACAAGAAACCCTCTAGGTTCTTCCCTGCGAGGATTCTCCTCACTCGTCGTGACCAACTCAGGTAGGTGACCGGTCCATCAAGCTTCAGATTGATGGATGGAAGCTCCAACTTCGTCAATGTTCGTGTCGCGCTCTCACCATCCGACAGTTTCATCAGCTTCATTAACGTTGCAACATCCGCAGAGTCCAACTTCTTGATGATCTCCTTCATCAATCCTCCTCTTCTCCGATCACCTCACACCCGTCCTACGATTCAAGTTCGCCTTCTTCGTCCTCTCCTAGACCCGATCATGTCTCTCCCCCATCAGATCTAGGCCTTCGATATCAACGTCTGGAACGACCCGCGGGAGACGCCAGGAACGGCGGCAGAAGGCTCAGCGGGAGTCGCGGCTTCGCGGTGGTGGTGACGGACAAGCGGCGACGGTGGTGGCGGACGGCACGACAACGGTGGGGGCGGGCGGCGCGGCAACGGTGGTGGCGGGCGGTGTAGCAGCGGTGGCGGTGGTGGCGGCTAGGGTTTGGGAGGTGGTGGCTAGGGTTTGGACTCTGATACCATGTAGAATATTTTGGAGTAATTGTTATATTTTTTATTGATAATCTCTTGGCAATTTATAGCCTTACAACCCTTCATCTTACATTAATACCCCATTAAAATTCTCTGTAGAATATTCTAATATTCCAACAAATATACCAAAAAAATTCTAATATACCAACAAATATACCAAAAATATTCTAATATACCAACATTAACTATATGTTCTACTTAACACAACATAATTAGAAACAATATCTTGTTAATCTTGACAAAATGTCAAGTTATTTTGTCAAGTAGAGGTCAAGTTCTTGGAAGAAGATATCTTGCCTCATGGTGTCATAAGAGACAGATTCAAGGGAATGATTATTCACATATACTTCAACCATCATTCATCAGATGATCACATAAACATGCGAGCACAAAGGAACATGATTTCCGGTCTGACTTCTTATAGAAGTTCTTGTGTGGCAGCTTCTATTAGATATGTTAAGAACTTGATTAAACATCAACCACTATTATATAACAGGTTAGTCTCATCATTATTTAAGTTAAGCTTGCTTACTGCAGCTGCTGTCCTTGAGTACAAGCAATGACAACAGTATAGGAGGAAACCCTCATATTTAACATAACATATAATTCGGCTGATCGTGAAATCATATTGAAACAAATTGAATAGTACCATGAATGTATACAAACTGTACATTACTAACATATTTGTTTAATGTGGTAACAGAGTGTAGATTTAACATGACATAAATCCAGCAATATATATATATATATATATATATATATTTCTCTTACGCATTTTGTGAGAAGAACATATATCACATTTTGTTAAACAGAACATGTAAAATAAACATTCGACTAATCTCTTAGATTTTTGGAAATTATTCCTTTGATTTACTGTAAACAAAATAATAAAGTGTTAAAGTTATCGGCCTATGAGAAAGTCGCGCACTACACACTGCCCTAAAAGATTATTCGAGGTCTATGTGCAGACTTGTTCTCGAATTCTCCTAGAGGTAAAATTTCTATGCTATCGGCTTCTCGTCGCTGCACACAGCTTCGAGAGAGTGACCCAAACTTAGCTATTGTCCGGAAGGTAAGATGAATTAGAATGGAATTTACGGAATGGAATGGAGAGAGCTTTCATGGTTTTTTAGAGGAAGAAGAAGAAAAAAAAATTCCCGAAGGTCTTTTGGCCTTTTGGGTCGCAACTCGAACGAGCTCTAGAGCTGCTCACACGCTTGGCAACTCCGATTGGCCCTGTCGACTGCAGCGTGGTCGCGCGACAACGACGACAGTGTGGATGTCCAGGTGTATAGATGAGACGAGAGGGATTATATTGAGGTGGAGAGTTGATCATGTTCAATACATATCTTTTCTCCTTGGAAGGTTTTTATATAGAGTATAGGTTTATATCAGGGACGAAGCGGGGGGGGGGGGTGGGGGGGGTTGCAACAGATTAGACATTTAGATTAAAAAAAAATTGACTAATAGCGTATAACATTTGAAAGGTTGGAATAACTAAGTATAACAACTTGACATAGGTATTTATTAAAAAAAGATAAAAACATGCAAATATTAAGTACTTGAAATAAATTTTATTTTCGATTAAGTTGCACTCGGCGTGTTTTCATCTTATCAAAATCGTCAATTATCGAATCAGTGCTGAACTGGAGTGCAATTTCTTTCTCAATATAAACAAGCATATTATTTACAAGAAAGTCATCCTCTATCTTATTTTGAAGTCCGGATTTAACTAATTTTATAGGTTAAAAAGTCCTTTCCGTAGTTAACTGTAGAAAGTGGAATAGTCAAAATAGCAAATTAAATATTAAAAGGGGGTTTTAAAATTAAAAACTAAGAAGGAATTTCCAACAGCAAATCAACCTAGAAAAAAGAAGGGCTATATAAATCAAACCCTTACATAATCACATACCTGACCGAATGAGAGGCTTGAGAAAATTGAGTGGGGTTTGATAGTTGTCTATGTTTTGGAGGAAGAAAAAGGGTTTTTTTTTATATCTTGACAAAGTGTAATATATATATATATATATATATATATATATATATATATATATATATATATTAATTACAAGATTTGATATATAATATATATCATATATATGTTGGCAAGCTCTTAATTACTACCAATGGTATATATATATAGGGCGGAATATTGCACCAAGCAATAATGCACCAAACAATCTCAACCACACATTTTTTGAAATATGTGGTCATAAATCATCTCATAAAGTTGCTGCCACGTCAGCATATTTATAACCACACAGTTCAAAAAAAATGTGTGGCTGAGATTGCTTGGTGCAATAAATGATACAATAAGCCTTGGTGCAATATCCTCTCCCTATATATATATAAGCTGGACAAGCTCTTAATGAGCGCCAATTACTGCCGGGGGGGTGGGGTGGGGGTGCGCATTAATTACAATGATTTGATATATTATAATGATATATATCATATATATTACATGAGTTTGGCAACCTCTTAATGAGCAGCCCCCCCCCCCCCCCCCCCCCCTCCTAAAGCTTCGTCCCTAGTTTAACTCTGTTGAGAACATGTTGTTGTGCCATGCAAGTATGCAAGAGAATAGGTCACACACCTTGTGTGTAGGCAGGATAATATGTAGTTGAGAGAAGGATTCAATAGCTTGTTTTTGGACTTAGTTTTTTCCAAGCAAAGTTTCCAACACTCATGTGGCTAAGACGCATATGCCTCCACCTATTTTTCTAACGACGATTGCACCACGAGCAACCGTCCTCCCCTCCAACCGATACAACTTCGACAAAATTCGTTGTCCCTTCATGACCACCATGTTACCTTTAATTGTCTTCAAAATTGTATCATGGCCAACTGAATTGCATCATGTCACGTCCAATGTGCCTAGAGAAATAATATTTTTCTTTAATTCTGGAATGTATCTCATGTTCATAAGTGTCTGCACCCTACCATCAAACACACAAAGCTTGATATTCCCTATACCAAATGTCTTGCACGACGCATTGTACACCATGAGGACAACGCCACCATTGAACTCCTTAGGTGTTGAACCACTTCTTGTTTAGACAATATATTATATGAACATCCCGAGTCAAAAATTCAAGCTTCATTAGATCCACCATTTACTCGGTAACTCCTCTGCTTTCATTGCAACATTGAATTGACTTGAAGTTTTTGTAATGGCACATTTAACCTTCTTTTCTAACCAGTGTTTGTACTTTGACATTGTTTCTTCATGTGTCCTCACTTGCAAACAAAACAAAACAAAAACAGGTATAGAGTCTCAGTCTCACTGTCTCTAACAATTCCAAAGTACAAATATAGAACCAATCCTAATAGACCTAAATTTCTAAACCCAATCTACAAGTAATAAATCCTAGGATCCTAGTACACAAATAGTCTAGCATATTCTAGACTCGATCTATAAATCCTAGAAATTCAAATATTGAATTCTAGATTGTCCATGACAACAATTAAATATCATATGAACATTGAAGTTTGGAGATGGAGAAGAGAAGGAAAAAAAAGTAGGAGAAGAGAGAATATGAGAAAGGAGATTGCAAGGACCTTAAACCCTAGGTTGCATCTCATGTCTATTTATATTGATATGCAATACACCCACAATTACTATTATACCCTCATATGATAAATAACAAAATAAAATAACTCTAACACCCTCCCTCAAGTAGGAGCATATAGATCAGACATGTCCAGCTTACTACATAAATCAGAAAATGGACCACGAGCAAGTGGTTTGGTGAGGATATCACCTAATTGATCCTCTGACCAAACATAAGGAGTGAGAATATGTTTCTTCAGCAACAAATCACGAACAAAATGACAATCCACCTCGATATGCTTCGTGCGCTCATGAAACACCGGATTACTTGCGATAAATATTGCCGACTGATTATCACAATACATCTCCATCGGAATAGGAATTATAATCCCAATTTCATGAAGAAGAGACTGCACCCACATCATCTCAGAAGCTGTATGAACCATCGCACGGTACTTGGCCTCTGCACTAGAACGAGCCACAATATTCTGCTTCTTACTACGCCACGTGACAAGATTGCCACCCGCAAACGTACAATAGCCAGAAGTAGACCTATCACTGCGACTGCCTACCCAATCAGCATCACTGAACCCAGTCACCGTAAATAACTGGAAAGGTTTGTACAACAAACCATTTCCGGGTGCACCCTTCAAGTATCGAAGAATGCGAGAGATAGCCTCCCAATGTGGTTGCCGAGGGACATGCATAAACTGACTAACTGCTCCAACTGCATATGTGATGTCTGGTCGAGTAACAGTAAGATATATAAATTTGCCAACCAAACGTCTATAATATCCAACATCCTCAAATAACTCTCCCCTGTCAGCATCAAACTTGTCATGATAATCCATATGAGTCTCAATTGGCCGACACTCCAACATCCCAATCTCGGAGAGCAAGTCTAGAACATACTTGCGTTGTGACAAATACACACCCTTCTTAGATTGAGCAACCTCGATTCCAAGAAAATATCGAAGAAGACCCAAATCCTTAGTATGAAACTGACGACTAAGGTAGGCCTTCAAGTCCACAATCCCAGCATGATCACTCCCAGATATAATGAAATCATCAACATAAACAATCAACACGATAATACCTGCTGAGGAAGAATGGTAAAATACTGAATGATCTGATGTGGTGCGTCGAAAGTCATACTGAATGAGAACTAAACTGAACTTGTCAAACCAAGCACGATGTGACTGTTTCAGTCCATATAATGTTTTCTTCAATCGACATACGAGTTTTTCATTTCTTGTTACAACATATCCCGGTGATTGATCCATATAAACCTCCTCTTGTAAGTCACCATGCAAGAAAGCATTTTTTATGTCCAGCTGATATATAGGTCATTGGTGATTAACCGCCACAGAAATAAGAATCTGAACTGAATTCAACCGAGCCACTGGAGAGAAAGTCTCCATATAATCCACACCATATGTCTGAATATATCATTTGGCAACCAACCGTGCCTTGAGACGCTCAACAGAACCATCGGGGTGATACTTAACAGTGTACACCCATCTACAACCCATTGTCTGCTTTCCAACAGGAAGTGATATAAGCTCCCAAGTCTGATTTTGATGTAAAGCATACATCTCCTCATCCATTGCACTTTTCCAACCAGAAGATGACATAGCCTGCTTGTAAACTTTGGAAATGGAAATAGAAGACAATGAAACAGCAAATGCATGAATAGATGATGAAGCACGGTGTAATAAAACATAGTTAGAAATGGGATGCTTTGTGGTACAAATGCGTTTTCTTTTTCTGAGAGCAATAGGAAGATCATCTTGATCTGTGGTGATAGGAACAGAAACCTCAGGCACAAAAGATGATTGGTTGAAGGCTGAATTCTGCAGAACCACTAGCATGTTATTGGATCTCTGATAAACCTGTAAATGGGGAATGGAGACAGAAATTGATTCAGTAATGACCGGAAGGGGTATGAAAGATATAAAATCTGTTGTAAAAGGAATACAACGGTCTCCTGAAGGAAAGAAAGGGGTAGACTCAAAGAATGTAACATCGGCACTGACATAATATTTGCGTGACTGTGGACTGTAACAACGATAACCTTTTTGAGTACGGGGATAACCAAGAAAGACACACTTCAGAGATCTAGGAGTCAACTTATCTCGATTAGGTTCCAAGTTATGAATAAAAGCGACACACCCAAACACTCGAGAAGATAAGGAAAAAGGTGGTTCCCTACTTGTCCCAACAATAGTCTTCCACATGACCGAGGATTCCACAATAGTTACACTTCTTGGTTGACCACGGCCACCACCACGACCATTGTCTCTACCACCACGGCCTCCTCCTCGACCAAAACTACGACCACCATCTCTACCGCCACGTCCACCGCCACGACCAACAGCACTAGAAACTAGGCAGAAGAGTCAGTACTCGGCACCACAGAACTCTGTCCCAAAAAGAAACGATTGAGACGGGAGAAAGTATCTGCCACCGTAGGTAACTGCTCTCCAGCAAGGATTTGAGCTTTATAAGGTTCGAGCGCAGGATTCAAGCCGGCTAGGATAAGTGAAACATGAAACTCTTCCTTCTGTCTCCGAGCTTCCTTCAAATCAGTAGTAACAGGATGATATTGAAGCGGATCCTCCCACAAAGCCTTCTTGGAAGCCAGATATTCATTCACAGGCTTCCTATTTTGCTTTGTATTAAACAATAACTCGTACAACTCATAGATACGGGCAATGTTTCGCTTCTGCGAATATGATTCTTCCAAAAATGTCCAAATCTGTTTGCTTGATTCACACCACTGAACATTAGCAGTGATATGTGGTTCCATACTATGCCACAACCACGACATAACGTATGCATCTGCACTCATCCAATCTTCATACTCAGCAGAAGTTTCAGGCGGGGGTTCTTCCGTCAAAAACTTCAACTTCTTCTTCGCCCTTAACACCACTTTAATAGATTTGGACCAGGCAAGGTAGTTCGCACCATTGAGTTTCACCGCTGTAATCGACTTTCCCAATTCATCATTATGAATAACAGTAAAAGGAGAACCACCTCCGCTACCACCACCACTATTAACCTCGCTAGAAGATTCGGTCCCCACCATACTTGCAGATGCAACAGAAAGACGGGATCTTTGAAACCCTAGATCTCACAACGGAGCTCAACTGACGACGAATAACCAACGAAGATCTGTAGAAACCCTAAATCTCATAAACGAACCACGAACGATGACGAACCACGAACGATGACGAACAACGAACGGCGAACAGCGAACCATGAAAAGTAGACGAAAAATAACTGAAAATCCTAGATTGCATCTCATGTCTATTTATATTGATATGCAATACACCCACAATTACTATTATACCCTCATATGATAAATAACAAAATAAAATAAATCTAACACGAACCAATAATTCTACATTCTTGGTCAACATGAAATATCCACAGAATAAGTAAATTTGAAGCAAGTGTTAAAGTCCACGTCACTCACCAAACTCCATAGTTACGATGAGGGATGATGGTTACATATTTGAATTATTCAACACATCCCAGTGGGTCGAAGGCCAAATTCATAGACCAAGAGCTTAATTCACACAACGGTATATTTTTAAAAAATAAGCTTAAAATACTTAAAATACGCTCCAGAGAAGATTGTCGATGCACCAAAACTCGAGAGTTGTGGTGGAGAATGAGGGTTAAATATTTACATTATTCAACACATTTCGGTAGGCCGAGAGTTAAATTCACGCAACGATATATTTTTACAAAAATTCTTAAAATGCTTAAATACACGCTAGAGAAGATTGTCGGTGCACGAAAACTCCAGAGTTGTGGTGAGGAATAAGGGTTATTATTCAACAACATGATTGTACAAAAACCATGTAGAAAACTAAGTATACTGTCAAGTGTAGTCATATTGACATCAGAATCAAAAGCCAATGAGTTGATTAATTAAATAATTTAATTCGTCAAACTGGACCATTGAAGTGCATGAATGCAAGATCAACAACGATTTGCTTTAGAGGTAACACTTCTGTGAAGTTCATAGGAGAGCTAATATTAAAACCATCAAGTAATTAAGTAAACTAGGTTGAGCATGATTATAGAGATATGTTCTCTTTTCACTTATCTCATTTTGATATACGCAGTCCCTCTTCAGGCCTTTTTAAAGATGGAATCGAATTAAATCTTCTTTTCATTTCATTGATGAGTGTACATGTTTCATTTGAACCTACTTATTGTCTCAAAAGTCTGAGGTCTTCATGAATATTTAGAGTTTGCAAAACTGGTGAAGCACTCTCAAAAATAATTAACTTTTTCGTTCGGACTCAGGTGTAGAAGTTTGTTAGTTCTCAAGGAACTCTCAATAGTTTCTCGCTCGCATGCTAATCAAAAAACAATGTGGTTGAGAGATATCACAGGCATATAGTAGAAACTTGTAGGCATGTGATAGGTCCAGCTTAAAATGGGTCCAGCAAGTGGAAGCCCAAAACGGAGCTCAGATATGATAGGACTCAAGTTGATCAAGAATATTCCTATTAGATATAGAATTAGGATTATGATTTGTATTGATATTATATGTATATCAAGTAATATCAACTAAAAAGATGTAGAATTACTTGGTTATGGCTTATTACTGACACAATTATTCCTATTGTAACAACATTAGTTGATCCAGATGGTCGTGTAATCCACTAGCAAACGAAATGCCTCGAGGTCCAACCCAAGGTGGTCGAAGAAATCAGGCAGTTAAGATCCCACTGTAAAAATAATGTACACGACCAACAACAACTAACTCACTCACTCAAAGACCCCCTCCACCAGCAAGCAAAAGTTTGACAGAAGAGCACACTGACCATATATCTCGAGATCCTCTTCGACCATAAAAATTCTCTCACTTGGCCCACCACCCACTGTCGGTCTATCCCCATTTAATGGCTGTCTCCAATTTCGTCACTTTTAAAGGTGAAAATAATAATAATAACCTAAGATTATTTATAATCCAGAAATAATATTGTACATATATAATAGAAATAGAGAGAGATGGGGGGGGAGAGAGAGACCTTTGGGGACGTAGACGTTGCGCTTCCAGTAGTAGATGTAGAAGCACCAGAGGAATCCAGAGAGGAAGTAGAGGAGGACCCCTCCGATGTAGTTGCGGAGCCAGGTCTGGGCCCAGTGGGGGAGCGGCGCCCTCCACGTGTCCGGCACCAGAGGACTCAGCACAATGTCGGTGTACCACCCCGTCTCCGCCACGAACTTCTGCAGATACTCCGCCTCCATCCCCCTCGCCCGCCGGTGATCGATCCGATCCGATCCGATCGCTCTCTCTGGAAAAAAAAATGTTCGTCTCGTTCGAGGTTGAAGAAGAAGAAAATAATAATAATAATAATGGTGTTCTTTTTTTTTTTTTCATGATGGATGAACTTTATAGGAGAGGAGAGGAGAGGAGAGGAGAGGGGAGTGTGGGCCCGGCAAGGCAGTGGAGCCCTCCCTGCCCAGCCGAGCCGAGCCGAGCCGGGCAGGGGAGGGGTTATTGATCGTTTGTTTGTGTAAATTTTTAGTCTCGGGATTTACAGATTTTAGCGTATCAATTCTCTGTCCGTCCTAATATTTAGTTTAGGCCGCGTTTTAAGCTGTAATGTTTTTTTTAATTCCCAGCGGCCCCTCTAAACTTCCTATATTCCTGTGAGCCCTTCCTTTTACAGTCATCTAACTATTGAGTTTTTCTTTTTATATAACATTTACACAATCAGCAATTAAGAAAATATAATATCTTAACAGAAAAACAAAAAGGACTAACATTGAATTATAAGTTTCAGGAAATAAGAAATCATATTATTCTTATAAAAAATATAATAAATAGCAACTAGTCCAATGCTTAAATTTAAAAGTTTGGGGAGCATTTGACATATTGCAATATTCTTATAAATCTTCTTCCTATTAAAAAATTAAAAGGATATACTCAAGATATTACTTTCCTAACTTATGTGTTTGTCACACATGCATCATTCTAATGATAGTTCTAGTTTAATCATGTTCGGGACATGTGAAATTCAATATGAGGCTCCAACCAAAAGTTTGGATTTAGCCAGTCATCTCTAGTCCAAGTGGCTGAAATGGAAGACATTTGTTCCGTAGGAGTGGGAGCGTATTATTCCTTCCATTTAATAAATGAAGAGAGTGGGGACAGTGGGTCTCTTAATAAATGGTGGAAGAATTCCGAACATTTACGTCGAACGATAAAAAAATTCATATTCAAATTCAAGGCATTTTTAGATTCAAATATGTTGCATAATAAAAATATATAAATATTTTTGAGGATATAAAATAGATAATACCTACAACTTTTAATGGGAACAATATTCCATCATGTAATGAAAATATATAGCCTCAAATAATTAATTTTTTCATAAATGTTTAATTAAACTTATGTAAGATATAAGAAAAAAAAAATTATTAAGTGGATTACACCATGGGTTGAGTAATTGGATTTTCTTATACATATATAGCTTTTAATTATGTATATTATGGTTCATTTTTCTTGGATATATATTATAATTTGTTGGTTTACTTAGTTATTTAATACTTTTTTCATTGTTACAAGTATATATTTAGTTAAATATCCTCGACAATTTTTTTTTATTAAGAAATTCTAAATTACTTCCACTATAAATTTGAAGTGAATATTACTTTTTTGTTCTCTACAATTAAATCTTTCTATTAGGACTTTTTTGTATGCTTATAGTTCCTTAAAAGTGTGAAAGTATTACTTTTAACACGTTGTAATACATTGCACTTACACTATGTATCATTTTCAAAAATATATTTTGATACATAATTTTTTTTCTCCTACGGAAGTGAGGAGTTAAAAAAAAAAAAATTTGAATGACAACATGAAAATGTAGATGCGGATTAAAATTATGGACTTTCAATATTCGGACGTCACCTCATGGAAGTGATATAATCACAATTTAAAATGATAGTGTGGTTAGCACTTTATATAACCCTCTTCAAATATAAACAAGAATAAAACCATTTCAGTGGACTTGCAGTGACTAACCAAACACTTTAATTGAACTTGCAGAAACTTCGTATAGCAAAACCTTCCACCTTCACTATAAGTTACTCTCACTTTATACTGCAACTCGGAAGTGAGAAAATGAGAGGACAAATTATATTTTGTTAGAATTAAACCATGGACCTGCAATAAGCAATCAAACACTACAATTATCTTTTGGAGGTAGATACAGAAAAGTGATACAATGTACTTTCAATGCACTTGTAACGATCCAAGCACACCGTTTCGGAGGTTGACATGTAGTCATGTCATGTGTGTGATTGCGCGTTTTCCAGCTGTCTCTTCGAGTCTGTGGGCCAGAGGTACATCCAAAAGAAACGTGGTCCATTGTCATAACACACTTCGTTTATGTAGTTCGATTTCAGTTCAGTCAATATATTTTCCACCCGATTAAAGCTATGTACTATAAATACATTACATGTCTTTTTCATATGACATCAGAGAAAACTATGCTCATGCCAACTTGGTCCACTTGGTCACTATTAAAAGAATTTAGGTTTGGATTTATCAAAAAAGAAAAAGAAAATGACGAAGTTAAGGCTTGTTCTGTAATTGAGAATCTTTTATTATAATTGGCTGTCACTTTGATTACAATAAATAAATGTTACATTAACCAATATATTTATTATAACTTTTACAACGTCTATACTATTTATAAATGATAGTCAAACAAATAATAAAATTGATGTAAAAGATATAAAATGATATTTGGTTGTTGTAATTGAATTATTGTGTGCAATATTTATTGTTGTAATTGGAGTCATGGCTACAATTATAAAAAAAAAATTATATATATATATATATATAAGTCAATTAATAAAGAAAATACTGAGATCTCTCTGAAGCAGCACTATTAATGTTTTTCTGTTTTTTTTTTCTGAGAAAGAGATCTATAAGTGCAAGCAATCTTTTACTCGTTCTTATTAGCATGGCAGCAGTTCGTAGCGGTGTCCGTGTAGCTAAGCATGCACATTTCTATTTTTTCATAGCATGGCAATAGTTCAATCTCTTTAGACAAGCATACAAGTTCTCTTAGTTAAGCAAGCAGATTCGTTTCAAAGACAAGCTATACAAGTTCTCTTATTACCATGCAGAGTCAACTTCTATCATTCTGCTTATGAAACTATCTTCTTAGAACAAGCATTCAAAAATTCAGATTTATTATTAAGGCGTGCAATAATCAGATAATGCAGTTCTGCCCACTCACCTAGATCAATCGTCTTGTGTTTCGATCGGGAACCCTCCGAGAAGACTTTCGCTCGAACAAGCAAAGCGATATTACTTGTACATAGTGTCTACGCGGAGCGGGACACTACATACTATCGCTGCTCGGGATATCGAAAGTTTCTCCTTGAGTTTCGATGACGAAACTCTTTATTTGTGGGTAAGTATGTGATAAATTATTATAATTTTTGCAATAGTTGTTTATATTGTTTTAATTTTTTTTAAAAATAGCATAAATTTGTGGTAACTTTTGAAAAATAGACCAGGAGTATTTCAAAAGATCAGTTCTAAGCCCGGGGTCAACTTGTTGTTTTGCTAACCTAATTGGTTTTAAAATGCAAGGAATTACTGTTACCAAACAGTATTATTTGGGACTGTTTTATTTTCCTTTTTTTCTGGGGAAAAAAAAAACTCAGTTAAACAATGCATGTCCGGCCTAGGAGTTAC
This sequence comes from Iris macrosiphon, assembly GCA_036927795.1. Classification (NCBI taxonomy): domain Eukaryota; kingdom Viridiplantae; phylum Streptophyta; class Magnoliopsida; order Asparagales; family Iridaceae; genus Iris; species Iris macrosiphon. Next base: position 189,072,311 of record JAYESA010000011.1, read on the forward strand.
CAATTATTAATAAATCCGGAATCACATGATTTCTGTCCCATAGCTAAGCTGACTAGATGCTCTTTTCAAAGGCTAGCTGATGGATCTGCACGAGACACAAGGTCTAGTTACATTTGTTAATTAAATATGAACCATATTTTTCTATAAAAAATAAAAATCAGTCCGGACAGAGAGAAAAACAGATTTTTTTTTCACAAAAAACTAAGTGTAACAAAATTAATAACAGAGAACATAGTTTGATAAAATTTTAAAAAAAGAACAAAAAAGTACCTAGTACATGTGCTCTCCCTCACGTATTAAAAAAAAAAAAATTAACAAACGAAAACGCATCTAGTACATGTGTTCTCCCTTTTTTTTTCTTTTTTTTTTAGAAATGAACGCGTTAAAAAAAAAAATTTAATCTGAAGCTGCACGTACTATGTGCATTTTCAAATTTTTAAAAAAAATTAAAAGAACACGTAAAAAAAAATTAATCGGAAACCGCACGTACTCCGTACGTTTTCAAGTTTTTAAATTTTTTAAAAAAAGAAAAATAAAAAAGCGCGTAAAAAAAAAAATTTAAATCGAAAGCCGCACGTATTACATGCGTTTTCAAATTTAAAAAGAAAAGAAAAGAACACGTAAAAAAAAAAAAAATTGGAAGTCGCACGTAATATGTGCGTTATCAAAAAGAAAAGAACCCGTTTAAAAAATAAATAATTAATATAAATCTTTTTTTTGCCCGGTTTTGTTTCACCCGAACACCTTTCGGAAATCTTGCTTCCTTTAGTCATTTAGGAAGTGATGGTTCACTGCCATTTTTTGTTGGCTTGTGTGTATGTTGGGGGAGGGTCCTTTTGACTGTGTGTGTGGGAGGGTGTAGGGGTTCGGAAGGAGAAGGAGAAGGAGAAGAAGAAGGAGAGCAAATTTTTACAAGGTAATTTAGTTAAACTGGTTATTAAATATTTTAGATAATATTATTTTTTTAGATGATCATGTGTAGAAAAATATAGAAAATGCTTTTGAATAAAGTTAATTGTTTGATGGTAACAGTGTAAACTTAAAAATTCTATTACTAATTTTAACCATATTTTTTTACTTATCCTTTAAATCTTAATATAATCATCCCTCAAATTCTAATCATAATCATTCCAATATTATAATCATTTTATAGATAGCGAATCAAAATGATGGAAGGATTCCAGGTGGGCCCACTACTTTCGCTATTGTCCAACAACGTGTGTCACATATATCATCCTTAATATTTGGTGAACAGGTAATCCTAAGTTTTATTACTTAATATTAGTTAGTGTTTATTATATATTAATAATTTAATAAAAAATGATGTATATTATATAGGTACATGATTACGTCGATACAAAACTGCGTGAGCGTGGTGAATGACGGAAGGATGGGAGCTGACTAGTGCCCAAAAGGACTTGGTACAGTCCTTTGTATTTCATCATGTGGACATGATACAATTTCTGCGTCATGATAGGGATTTGATTATGAGTCTCATTGAGCGTTGGTGGCCCCAATGCAACACATTTAATTTGCCAGTTGGAGTGATGACAATCACATTAACCGACGTGGCAGAAATCCTAGGATTACCAATTATAGGTGATCATATATATTATGATGATACAATAAAATCTAAAGAGCTAATTATGACATATCTTGGTGTGGAGCCACCATCAGATTTAGGATAGGGTTACAATGTCAAGCTCACTTGGCTTCGTTCTACCTTCAGGGATATCGGCGATACAACAGATGAATCACGGGTATTTCTATTTTTATTCAATACTTAATAATATTGCTTAGTTAATTTAGCTGATAATAAATCTTAATGCTTAATTTTAGGTACTGTGTTGCACTAGGGCATATTTACTTTGCCTATGTAGTTCATTTCTATTTTCCGATGGAACAAAAAATAAGGTAAATGTGCATCTATTACCATTTCTAGGTGATTTGGGTGCACGTACACGTCATGCATGGGGTGCAGCTACGTTGGCCTTCTTCGGTCTATGACAAATTTTGTGAAACTTACGCCGGAAGGCAAATTTCCAACAAACGTATGTGGTTGCGTAACACTGATACATGTATAAAATGTGCACATTTATTTACAATATATTATTTATCATGCAAAGTGGACTTATTAAATTGACGTCATATTATTTGTGTAGATATGGTCATACAAAAAATTCGGTATTGGAAGGCTAGTATGTCGATATGGAGTCGAGGAACAAGTATTTTCTTTTGCTTGCCGGTGGATGACTGAGAATACAGATCAATATCACTGTCAATACAAGGTAGCATCGATTTACCGAGGCTCATTTGACACAATAACCCATTTTGAGGTAAATTTAGTTAATTATTGCTTAATGAATTGTTAATTTTTTTAACTAAATGGATATTCGATGTGATAAATGATTATTTATTATTTGAACAACAATAAATATGTAGTCTGGATGCCCTGTAGTGTCCCAACTGAGATATCGATCACGTCATGTCATGAGAGTCTCCATAGATATTATATCATATACAGTGGCGACATTATGTTTCATCCAGCTGATCGTGTTATGCGACAATTGGGGTTGAAGCAGATAATACCCTTGAGCCTTTACCTTCTTGTCATACTAGAGGCAATACATCTGTACGACTTCGTGATGTTGTTCATGGTTGGACTTCCAGATTTAAGACGCATAACGTGGAACATATGTTTGAAATAATGACATGCATGGCCGATGGTAAGTCAATTAGGTTATTAAATTTATAGTAAATTATATTTTCATATTTTAAACTGACGGGTTCCAACTTGTTTGATTTTGCAGTGGTGGGTTCATACGAATATAGGGTATGGTACGGGTCACCGTGTATTAAAAATAAGGTATTAGTTTTAGCTGAGCCTCGATTTCAACATCGGGCTATAGACGATCTTAGCTTGCGTACGTTGAATGAACGTGTAAATTATGCGATACGTTATATTCATTATTATTATTTAGTTAAATATTTACTTGTAGATGATTGGTACTTAATAGATTTGTAATTTCATATACCCGTACTATCTTAAGGATCTACAGATCCTGATATCAATCCATGAGCTCTTTTACATGACGCGTCATAATTTTTGGGCGCATCCTTGGTGTAACGACCAATTTTGTTCAAGCGGATAGCTGATTCAAACGGCTCAAGTGCAACGATCCGACCCGCCTTGCTTAGCGAGAAAACTCGTTTGAGGCAAAGGATTCCAGACTTGGCCCTTCAGGAGTTCAGACTTAGACTTTCAAAGGCTCGCTCGGAGTATCGCTCGACTGAGGCGAATCATCGCTAAGGTGTGTGGCTATGATGAACTTGTCTTTGCTTAGCTAGCACACTTAAAATATGGACGATACATGCTAGTCGCTAAGTGAATCACCCCTTGCATGCTAATAAAGAATACAACACACATAGCTAAGGGAATAATCCCATCTTGTATTCCTTGTGTTAGAACATGCAAATGAAACTTAGCTTATAACATGGACCCTTGCATGCTACCTTAGCTTCGTGCTAGTGGACTCCGCTAATGCTTCGAGTATCTCATATATACTCTTTGTAGTACACTGCTTCACTTGTTTACACTAATCGCCTTACGAATTATGTCACCCGATATGTCCTTGTACGGTTTTACTCCTCGCACTACCCCTTAGACCCGTGCTAACGTAAATGTTTATGTTCTAAGGTAGACTATACAATATGTTTTCTTATGCTTATGTTTCCAACAAATGCATGATTGTCTGCTTATATTGTAACTTGTACTCGTTTGCCTCATTTCAATACTTGTCACATAATTTATGCCACAATCAAGTAATACTATCAATGTCTTGCATTCATCTAGTTCTCCCCGGAAGACTATCTAATAGTCGTTCCGTGCAAGTATGAACCTGAAAGTAATCGGGACCGTTGGGTCGCCAAGGCATCTCCGAACTAGAGGATTGCACCATGTCAAGTTTAACTCTGAACGAGAATCATGTAAAGTAAAGCAAAAATCACAGCTCGTGGAGCATACCCATTCTGAACAAGAATGAAGAATTTACATGTCATGAATTCCGTGAATCTGGAAGACCCGAGACTTTTATGTCGCGGATAACTTGTGCACAAGGTATTCATGTTCAGGTTCCTGCGGACGGTCGCGGGGGCACCGGGGCTGATCCGATTCGGACGGAACTTCACGATAGTCGCATGGTAGTGGGCGGCATATAGTGAAACGCCCCCTTGGCCTTGCGTTGCACCCCATATCATCCCAGGAGAATGTGGCATGTAGCAACCCATATCTCACGCATCTAATATCTCTCCGAGACTATAACCCATCCTTTATGGCTATGCCAGCGACTCATGTTCATATAGATAAGTCATCCTCGCTTAGCGGCAATCCGCGTGAGAGTCATTGCATCGCATATGGAAACTGAAACACCTAAACGGATATGAGTATTAAGTTATTTGAACTCTTGAACATCTTTTGCAACATACCTGAGTATCCGTGTAACTCGTGCACCTGAGTCAGAACCCCGCTCGTGAAACTGTGTTTGCTTATGTGATTTTCGTGGATTTTATTATGTATATACTTATGCATGGTTTAACTTGGTTGCCTTGGACAAGATGTAATACCCCCCTCCGCGTCAGCATTATGTATCAAGGTGAGTGGGCAAAACTTCGTTCTCTGATTCTTGCACGCCTTAATAATAATCTTAGTTTTTGCTTGCAATATTTTCATAAGAGAATGATAGAACCTGCCTTGCATGTTAATGAACGAACTCACCTAGCTTGTCTTTGAAACGATAAGTCTACTTAACGAGAATCCTGAAACGCTTGTCTAAGAGTGCATGAACATGTTCACTATCCTCTATGCTTCAAGAGAACCATATTGTGCCTGAATGTGTTCAAGTGATAAGTCAGATTGCCCCGCAACAACGATAACTATTCTGATGGTTCGTCTCGTCTGTATACTAGAGTTTATTTGATAGTGTTCCATGCATTCGCATCGGTCGGACAATGGCTATTGGTGGAGAGCTGAACTGCATGTGTCACGGCTGCTACAGAGATAGTGGAAAGCAACCATGAGTCACAACTGCCTCTAGCATCAGATAAAGAGTCATTGGTATGCTGGACCAACAACTGCTGATCCTGAGATACTCGGGGACCGCCCTGCATATAGCTAGATCATCGTATTGGCTTTGATAGATGGACTGCCCCTAAGATGTGCATGTGTGTCTAGCTATGCATTTGTCCCTCGAGTCTCATGAGACACGCTGCGCACACCCTGAAACAGAACATCGGCTTGTCTTACTTGCTTATTCAATATGAAACTCTGTTTCCAAAGATGTTTCCAAAATAATGTAATATGACTCTGCTATCGAACTGCATGAAATGAACATAGGTAAAACTAGAAAGATCATTAGTAATGTAATGTTTTATAACATGATTACTTAGTGTTGGTTTTAGTGAATGCTTGTTTCTGTTCAGTTGTTTTATCTCACCAGTACTTATAAAAGTGCTGACCCACCAACAGTTTACTTGCTTGCAGGTATTGGATCGTCCGAGGGAGCGATAGGCGTGCCTCAATCCCTAAGACCTGGAATTCTGGTTTTGATTGTGCCCCGAGATGTTATCGTATAAGGGGCATAATGTATGGAACGAATGCCTTTGCAAAGAGAACCCAAGTTTCTCAATTTGTCCCGAATACTCAGTTGGCTAAATGCATTGTATTGCAACAAGTCCCTTTCTGCTGCTTACTCGATTGATATGATGATAGCCAAACACAACTTAAACGATAAAGTCTTGTGCGGGCGCAACCCCAGGCTCGTACGGCATCACGTCCCGGTAGTATCGAACGGGCCATTCCCTTTCTCGAACCACGGGACAGGTGCGGTTATTCGCGTCCGGTGCGCCTAGATGCGGTAATTTTGCATCCTGTTCAATCCGGCCCGGCGGGGGCGAGCGAAGAGGCGGTGGTCCGGGGCGTGACATAATGGTATCAGAGCGGAATCAATTTTTTGGCCTAAAACTGTTGTTATGACTTTGAGATATTATCGATATGGTATGCAATAGAGCGTTCCATACAATAAGTCCATAGATATTCTCAAAGTGCAAAATATTTACTGAACTTGATTTGCTTGTTTGTTTCGATTAAGTACGGCGAGGGATGGAACTATCGCTGCTTGGAATATCGAGAAGTTTATCCTTAAAGTTTCGAGGATAAAACTTTTTGTTGGTTGATAAGTATGTAATGCCCCGCTCCGCGTCGGCATTATATATCAAGGTGAGTGGGCGGAACTTCGTTCTCTGATTCTTGCACGCCTTAATAATAATCTGAGTTTTTGCTTGCAATATTTTCATAAGAGAATGATAGAACCTGCCTTGCATGTTAATGAACGAACTCACCTAGCTTATCTTTGAAACGATAAGTCTGCTTAATGATAATCCTGAAACACTTGTCTAAGAGTGCATGAACATGTTCACTATCCCCTATGCTTTAAGAGAACCATATCGTGCCTGAATATGTTCAAGTGATAAGTCGGATTGTCCCATAACAACGATAACTGTTCTGATGGTTCGTCTCGTCTGCATACTAGAGTTTATTTGATAGTGTTTCATGCATTCGCATCGGTCGGACAATGGCTATTGGTGGAAAGCTGAACTGCATGTGTCACAGCTGCTACAGAGATAGTGGAAAGCAACAATGAGTCACAGCTGCCTCTAGCATCAGATAAAGAGTCATTGGTATGCTGGACCAACAGCTGCTGATCCTGAGATACTCGGGGACTGCCCTGCATATAGCTAGATCATCGTGTTGGCTTTGATAGATGTGCATGTATGTCTAGCTAAGCATTTGTCCCTCGAGTCTCACGAGATACACTGCACACACCCTAAAACAGAACATCGACTTGTCTTGCTTGCTTATTCAATATGAAACTATATTTCCAAAGATGTTTCCAAAATAATGTAATATGACTCTGCTATCGAACTGCATGAAATGAACATAGGTAAAACTAGAAATATCACTAGTAATGTAATATTTTATAACATGATTACTTAGTGTTGGTTTTAGTGAATGCTTGTTTCTGTTCAGTTATTTTATCTCACCAATACTTATAAAAGTGCTGACCCACCAACACTTTACTTGCTTGCAGGTACTGGATCGTCCGAGGGAGCGATATGCGTGCCTCAGTCCCTAATACCCGGAATCCTGGTTTCGTTTGTGCCCCGAGATGTTATCGTATAAGGGGGCATAATGTATGGAACGAATGCCTTTGCAAAGAGAACCCAAGTCCCTCGATTTGTCCCGAATACTCAGTTGGCTAATTGCATTGCAACAAGTCCCTTTCCGCTGCTTACTCGATTGATGCGATGATAGCCAAACACAACTTAAACGATGAAGCCTTGTGCGGGCGCAACCCCAGGCTCACACGGCATCACGTCCCGGTAGTATCGAACGGGCCATTCCCTTCCTCGCACCGTGGGACAGGCTCGCACGGCATTACATCCTTGGTGTAACGACCCATTCCGTTCAAGCGGATAGTCGATTCAAACAGCGCAAGTGCAACGATCTGACCCGCTTTGCTCAGCGAGAATACTCATTTAAGGCAAAGGATTCCAGACTTGGCCCTTCAGGAGTTCAGACTTAGACTTTCAAAGGCTCTCTCGGAGTATCGCTCGACCGAGGCAAATCATCGCTAATGTGGGTGGCCACGATAAACTTGTCTTTGCTTAGCCACCATACTTAAAATATGGACGATACATGCTAGTCTCTAGGTGAATCACCCCTTGCATGCTAATAAAGAATACAACTCACCTAGCTAAGAGAATAATTCCATCTTGTATTACTTGTGTTAGAATATGGAAATAAAACTTGGCTTATAACATGGACCTTCGCATGGTACCTTAGCTTCGTGCTAGTGGACTCCGCTAATGCTTCGAGTAGCTCATATATACTCTTCGGAGTGCGCTGCTTCACTTGTTTACACTGCTCGCCTTACGAATTATATCGTCCGATATGTCCCTGTACGGTTTTACTCCTCGCACTACCCCTTAGACCCGTGCTAATGTAAAGGTTTATGTTCTAAGATAGACTATACAATATATTTTCTTATGCTTATATTTCCAATAAATGCATGTTTGCCTGCTTATATTATAACTTGTACTTATTTTTCTCGTTTCAATGCTTGTCACATAATTTATACCACAATCAAATAATACTATCCATGTCTTGCATTCATCTAGTTCTTCCCGGAAGACTATTTAATAGTCATTTTGTGCAAGTATGAACCTGAAAGTAATCGGGACCGTTGGGTCGCCAAGCCATCTCCGAACTAGGAGATTGTATCATGTCAAGTTTAACTCTGAATGAGAATCATGTAAAGTAAAGCAAGAATCACAGCTCGTGGAGCATACTCGTTCTGAACAAGAATCAAGAATTTACATGTCATGTCATGAATCCCGTGAATCTGGAAGACCCAAGACTTGCATGTCGTAGACAACTTATGCACAAGGTATTCATTTTCAGGTTCCCACGGACGGTCGCCAGGGCACCGGGGCCGATCCGATCCGGACGAAACTTCACGATAGTCGCATGTTAGTGGACGGCATGGAGTGAAATGTCCCCTTGGCCTTGCGTTGCACCCCATACTGTCCCGGGTGAAGGTGGCATGTAGCGACTCATACCTCACGCATCTAATATCGCCTCGAGACTTTAACCCGTCCTTTATGGCTATGCCAGCGACTCCTATTCATATAGATAAGTCATCATCGCTTAGCAAAAATCCATGTGCGAGTTATTGCTGTAATGCCCCAGTCCTAAAATATCGAGGGATTAGCCACGTGGCAATGGCCAGCATCACATACCGATGGACAAACCCAATTTAATGGATCCATCGGGGTATACTTAAGCTGTATTACAACGATCAAGGTTTACTAATCTCATCCACAGAATAAATACAGCAATATCAACAACAACAAAAAATATCATCCAGTCACAAGAAAATAAAATCGGAGAACAACCCGATATTAAGTCTGTTACAATTGTTCATTTAAACAAGAATAAAAGAGTTTATTTGCCATTAAAAACTGAGCATAGAGAAGCAGATGTTCAGGAAAAATCCTCAGCGATCACCTCGTCCTCAGAGTCTGATACTGTTCCGAGAAGTGCTCCTGTTCCGTACACCTCAGGATAGATCTCGTCTGCTAATCCTGGGGACATAATCCGGATCCAGGTCCTCAGGGGACATAGCAAGGTACAAAATAACTCATGCCAAAATAAATGCAGTACAGCAATAAATAAAGCAATAAGGTAAATATATAAACCAGCTAAGTGATATGCAAGTGAGAGTTTTAATCATACTCGGGCTGAGACTACTATAGGATCAGTTGTTTCGGTGTAATAATATAAACGAGAAAATATTTGATGAATGCGGAAAACGAGGTCTTGTACGAAGACCCGCCCTTCTTTTATGTTTACAAACAAGATTGTACAAATTTGATCCTACACGAGGATATCTAAGTACAATTTATTTAATCTGGGTGAATATTGCTATAGGTGTCTGATCTACAGTCGATCAATTTAGCCCTTGGACCACACGATGTTGAAGAAGTGTCGTGGAAGACAGGTAGCAGCTTCGAGGGTTGCTAAAGAGGGTGGATGCCCGATGCCAAAGTCGTCGATCCCTTCTCTTTGTCTGAGCTCCAGATTCTCCTCTCTCTCTCTCTCTCTCTCTCTCTCTCTCTTTATCTCTCGACCCTCCAATTCGTCGACAGTTGGATCTGATACTGGATTTCTTGATCAGTTTTCAGATCCTATTTTCTTCGATCTTCCAATTTGTCGACCTTTTCCTCTGTTGATAGAGGTCTCTATTTATAGAATTTTGGTGACAGTGACCACTCAATCGGTGTAAAAACCGAGTAGTGGAAAAGTACAGCACTCTTTTACACAACGGTTAAAATAACCAATGCCTGCGTATAGATGATCCTTTGAATGAGCGTGTGACGCGGGTCTAACTAAGGGACAAAAGGCGTATAATCGCTACGAAGATCACGGCGTAGAAGCCACATAGGTAAGTATCCCTCGTGTAGAAGAGGTTGGCATAGAAGCCAATGTCTGTCACCATGGCATAGAAGCCAAATAGTTATTAAACCGGCATAGAAGCCGAATAGGCGTAGAAGCCGAGTGGTCATAGAGGCCGAGTGGGCGTAGAAGCCGAGCAGGCACCGAAGCTGAATAGGCGTAGAAGCCGCTGCGTAACGTGCCAGAGTGATGATGTGGACGTCTTAGCCGAAATTACGGCTCTTGGAGATAATCAGATCTCTTGCATTAAATGCAGAGATCTGCCCCTATCCCGTGCATTAAATGCAGATGCTTGTCTTTAAGATTTGCCATCATTCCGCGCATTAAATACAGATACGCACCTTGAACCCTGTGCGAAGAGTAACCGCTGTTGTGGCAGTCTGTTCGTCTTCTGCGGAGCGTAAGGAGCTCGTGTTTGCCTGTGTAAAACTATGCAGCGTATTCCCTTGTATGCGTAGGAGCAGCTCTCGCAAAGGGGATGTCACTAAACGACGGTTCGGTGACATTTAATCAAATCTCCTGCATTAAATGTGGAGATCCGCCATCATCCTGCGCATTAAATGCAGAGGCGTATTTTGAAGGTCTGCCACCCTTCTGTGCATCAAACGCAGAGACGTGCCTCGGGCATCTGTCAGTATTCGGCGCATTAATTACAGAGACGTGCCTTGAGGGCCTGTCACTACCCTGTGCATTAAATGCAGAGACGTGCCTCGAGTCCCGTACGGAGTGCAGCTTTTGACGTGGCAGGCGGTTTGTCTTTCGCGGAGCGTAAGGAGCTCTCATCTGGCTGTGTAAAACTAGGCAGTGTATTCCTCCGTGTACGTAAAAGCGGTTTACGCAAGGAAAATGGCAGTAAATGACAGCCTGGGTTGCAGTGCCTCGCCATCATTATAGCCGTCGCTTGGGTAGTCGAGCAGTATCCCTTTGTCAGAAGTCGAGACGTCAGGTTCATTGCAGGATCTGACAGATTCATTGCAGGGAATATGAAGCGTCCCTCGTACACTTTGTAGCGCCCCGTTCTCCCGGTGTGGAGAGCGCGGCTAAGAAACACAAGTCGGTATCGTTCGATCGGGATAGATTGAATTAAGAACTCGTCCTCGTTATGGATTTGTTTCTTCGGAATCGATTCCCATATTCAGTGGACTGCGCCCCAAGGATCGGCTTAGCGGCAGAGTCAGGAGGGACCTCTCCGCTGCTATCTTTTATTGCCTCGGTTGTCGATGTCGCTTGTTGCTTTCGTGCTTTGAGTTGGTTTTGGGATTTGCTTGTTTTTCTTGAACGGTTTCGATGGTTTTTATTGTTTTCGTTCATTGACTTGCACTTCTATTCCGAGATGGAAAGAGAGGAAGAAGTATTAATCGAGCTGTTCGTGTGCAGGTGAACGAGCAGTAGGCGGCTTGCGAGCGGAGTCGTGAAGCGCCTCTTTCCTTCTTCTTTCCAAAAATCTAAGTGAGTGGCTACCAACCCGATTAGCTAGCCCTGCTTCCAGCTTCACTCCTTCGCCCCGATCAAACGATACCAAGTAATAACTAAAAGAAACCAAGATAAAAGAGAATAGACTTGGTTCATTATGCTTGTCAATAACTTCATGAACGGATACTGAACTGCATGCTTGTTCGTTAGGGAATAAATCATGAATTATGCTTGTCTTGTACAATTGCTTGTCTTGTACTCTTGTTGCCTCAACTGCAATAACTTGTTACTTGTATCTTGTTCGATCATGGACAACTTGTGCACAGGGAAACGTCTCGCGGACGATGCTGGGGCACTGGCATCGATCCGGTCCGAGCGAGACATATTGTTCTATTCTCTTGTTCGGCGGAAATGGCTTGCAGCACCTCTTGTACTTTCGTTGCAAACCATTCTCGTCAAAGACTATCGTCCGTTATGGCACCAAGCCAGTGATCATCGTGTATATTTAAACCTGTTGCATACTAACTTGTGTCTCCGTGGCAGGGAAGGCATGGTAAGTATTGTGCAGGTAATTCAGACGGTCAGGTAAAATCCACCGAACGGTGGCACGTTCATTTCAGTAAATTCAATATGCTGCTTAACTGTAAATGAACTAAGGCAAGATAGAAACCCACAAATATCCATGCTTCGTTAAAACAACGTGTTGATTGGTATAGTCAGGCTAGCTCGCCTTCACCAGCATGTTTCGATATGCTGACCCTCGTTGAAACAGGTTCTCCGCACTAAGGCGAACCGAGCGAGGAGCCGAAGTCGTCTTCCCGATCCAGTCCAGCTGTTAGCGCATCTTCACCGCGCCTCAAAGCCTTTTGAAGTCCGAAGCTGCAACTCTTCATACACAAATGCAGCTCCGTGGCAAAGCGACCCTCCAGCCTGGAGGTCCTTATCGTTTTGAGTTTATAAGAGGATATAATGTACAGGACTGCTATCTCATTTTGAGTCAACCCTTTTGTAAGCCGTTCGGCATATTAGCTGACTCGTTCAAGAGTTTATAATAGATGTTCATTATCAATAAAGAGAACTTTTCTATGTTTCAAATCTGTGTTTCAATTTATCTGCGTACTCTGAATATGTGCTTGCTATGCAAATCATTAAAGCCTTGTGCGGGCGCAACTCCAGGCCCGCACGGCGGTCACGACTCGGGGGACGCCTCGGGGCGTGACACACTTCAATGCTGCAAAAAGAGGATGAGTTTTACGCCATAAAGGCGACGTCGATCCCTGTTTACGCTGAAGCAGCCTGGACATACTGCCTTACGCGGATGGTCCTCGAGCCTATATTTCACACTGCGCTTGGCGGATAAGCTCTGGTTGCACGTTGAAGGCTCTGAAGTCCTCTTTTTATGCCGCTTTGCATCAATATGCTGCGTAGAGCTATCCAGCATATTTTTTATGCTTCTACAAGACCCCCTTCAAAGCTTTTAAATTTTTCGTAATTTAAAACGCTTTGAATGAAGCATGACCCGCTCCTCGTAACTCGAAACGTTTCTGAATGGAGTTTTGAAACGGTCGAAGCTGACTTTATGGCAGATTTATTGGGGATCGGTGCTCTCTCTCGCCTATAAAAAGGCTGAGGAGTTCTCCTGTTCTTCCCACACTTCCTTCATCATACAGAGATGATGGCCGGAGTTCGTCGGGTCGACTTAAGGAAGAAGGAGATCATGCTCTTCCAGTATGTAAGAAGCCGAAAAAGACGGCATCTTCGAGCAAATATCCTCTGCAATGATGGATCATGGAAGGATATCATAGCCTCCTTTGCTCGGGATAATCAGCAACTTTGTATGGTGGTTCTTCGGGAGAGAAGAAGGATCGCATTTCGCCATGCCGCTTGCAAGCGGCACCTTCTTCCGTTACCACCGGGGACGAGAGCAGACAAACTGTAACTGCCGTCCTTGAGTGGCGTTGGTTGTAGGGAAGCAGATTTACCTTGCTTTCCTTATGTTGGAGGATTGGTCTATGCCCAGTTTTGTATCCTCCCGCCGTTGACCCATATGTCAATCAGTTTGCTGTTACTGACTGACTGCCAGAGAAGATGAATGAAGGATGCCGCCCATGCGAGAACCTGGCTGAAACAGATTCTGGGCGCGATCTTTAAATGAAAATAAGAAACCCTTTGTAGACGGGGTTTCCCTCATATGTAACCACAAAAAATGGAGAAAAAACCCTTGTAGACTGGATTTTCCTCATATATAATCGTAATTTTAATAAGATCGTCTTCTTCTTCATATGATCATCTTGCCATAGTTTACTGTGAAGTCTGGATATGTGTAGCTTTGACACGTCTGATTCTTTACGCCGACTCTGTTTAGAAAGAGTGCTAGGTCCTGTCCTGTCTTTTACGCATAACTAGGGATGCGTAGAAAACCGCTTTAGCATTCGAGTGTTCGAACTGTCCTGCTGTTTTAGGAGTGAGGAACCGCGTAGAATTCTGAACTGTTACTTCTGATAACAGAATTTCTTTGTTCAGACATCATCTTCAAGAATGATTTATCGGAAGTCCCTTGGAACAGGGCGAGAAATGGCTGTCAAACTGTTTTTGCCATCTTGGTAGATGAAATATTCAGACTGGAGTCTGGATGAACTTCGAATCGACCCATGAAGAAGAGTAATTTTTCAATGTTTGAACTCTGTATGCTTCGGGTACTTGGGATATCTTGAGGTCAAGAAGGATTATCTTCTGTGTGAACTCCTGTAATTGACCGCCTTGAGGATCATTCAGATGTACGCGTACTCTAGCCTGCATATCTTTCAGATGTGTGGGAAGTCATGGAGCGCGAAATCATAAGTTGGCAGCCTCTGAGCATAAACTAAACACCATCGAGCTTGAAATCATAGACTTGTAGTTCCTGAGCGTGAAGTCGTAGGTTTGTGGCCTCTCGAGCATAAAAGCTACCGAGCACAAAGGCATCCGGGCATAAAACCCGACTTGTAGCTGTTGAACGTAAAGTCTTAGATCTGTAGCTGTCGAGCGTAGAAAGCTCCTTAGTGTAGAACTGTAGATTCGTTGCTTCTGAAAAGAAATTTTTTTGAGCGTGAAGTCGTGGATCCGTCGCCTCCGAGCGTAAACTAAGCGCCACCGAGCGTGAGATCATCGATTTGGTATCTGCTGAGCATGAAGTCGTAGGTCTGTAGTCTCTCGAGCATAAAAGCTACCGAGTACAAAGGCATTCGGGCGTAAAACCATAGACTTATAGCTTGTGAGCGTAAAACCGTAGATCTGTAGCTGTCGAGCGTAGAAAGCTCCTTAGCGTAGAAACCATGAACCTGCTTTGCGCGAAAAACTTTTCAAATTCGCCGACTGTCCGCCTTCTCTGAATAAATAGGCTGACGTGGGACCCAATCATAACCGAATATTAATTAGGAGATTTGGTTCGGGGTCCGAGGAGTCCATCCGAACTCTATATATATCCCAAGTTTCTGAGGGGAAAAACTTTCCATCCGTCTTCTGCGAGAGAAAGCTTTCGACTGTTCGAGTTCTTCTTCGTTTCTTCTTCGAGTCTTCAAAGTTTCCAGTAATGGCTTCGAAACAAACTTCCTCCGTTAAGGAAAAGAAGGTTGATTCCTCTTCTCGTTCTTCGGCCCAAGCGAGAGCGTCTCTGGTTGGACAAGGCGAACTTCATTCCGAACGGAGCATCCCGCCGACGAGTAGTGCACCCGGCCTGGAAGGTAGAGCTCTTGGAAAGAAGAGAATGACTGAAAATCCTTCGCACACGTTAAACGTGACCGCGCTAGGTCGTCTTCTGTGCTGATAGCCTCTTTGAGGAAGATGATGCACGGAGACGTTTCATCTTTTTACGCCCACATTCCTAATGTGTCAGCGTAAAAAATCTATTTTTTTCGCAGTCGAGCGTAAAAGCCTTGACCGCCGAAAACTTGGTGTATACTATTAAAATTTGAGTTTTATGCTTGTGGATGAAAATCCTGGTGTAATAACTCAGTTTTAATCAGTCTGGCGTAAAGCACAGACCGTATACTGCCAATCTTTACGTTTTAAGGAAATGGATTCCAGCGTAAAGGCTCAAGTTTTATAGTCTCGGCGTAGAGCACGGACTGTTGATCTCCCTTTTTGCGGATGCTGCAAGTCCCGAAATGTTTAGTTAGGAACTGACGTGTTTCTTCTGTGCTTTTGTAGTTAACTTGCATGAGTCTCCGCTGGCTGAAGTGATAGGCTCTGCCACAGGGATGCGGCACTCCAACTATTTGGAGGATCTGTCACACGTGACATTTCCTATCTCCGAGCCCCAGTATCCCGAAGGAAGGGCCATTCTGATATCGGCTCAGGGCGAGCGAATGCTGCTGAGCATGATCAACTGGGATCCCCTAACGTACGTAGACGGGAAGCAATACCTGAAGTCGGCTTTCCTCTTCGGGGACATGATTGACAAGCAGTCCCAGACAAAGCCCAAGAGAGAACTCTGGGTTTTCCCTGCCGAGGGTTTGGTCTTATATCTGCCCAATATGCCGAGAGACTACCCCATCTCGGCCTTCTTTCATGCTACGCATCCCAGGAAGATGTCGTGGACGCTGACCCCCGATCTTCACGGCAAGCCAGGGAAGATATTTCATCTGAGAGGAGCTGACCAGGGGTCGTTTGTCAGCCGCCCTTCTGGCTCTGTGACGCTGTTCAGGGGGCTGTACCCGGGCAGTGTCCCGAGTGAAGACAGTTTGGTGATCCAGCCGGTCCAGTTACCGACTTTCTGTAATGATTTTATGGAGCATGGGGGAGTATACCCTAAGGTGAACCCTCGGTGTGGCGGGTGGATCACCCCTTCAAACCTTCGATGGGCTCGCTTAGTTGATTGGGCCCTGAAGCATTTTTAGACCGAGTTGGAGAACATCGGTCTGTTTGCAGCTGTGAGTGCTACCAGTGTTGGGTTACCTCCTAACCCTAACCTGTTTCTGGCACTGATAGAGCGATATATTTTGCTTACCGGGACCTTCGCCACTCCACTGGGGGAGTTGGGATTGGCCCTGCATGAGATGGAAGAGATCTCAAGACTGCCGATGGAGGATACTCCATACGAAGAGTATGTTCCCACGAACCGGGAGCTGGGGGGTTCAGACCCTCGAGTAGTGGAGGTCTATCAGGAGCTGATGTGCCACTACCTTGCTTGCACCGCTTTTTATGACGAGCCCTCGGATTTGGCTCACATCAGCAAATGGACGTCATATCTCTTCTTTCACCGATCCAGGACTGCTAAGCCGGAGAAGGTATTGGAGGGCAAGGATCTGCCTGTGAATCCCCTAAGTGCGCTTAATGCTCAGGTAGTTGACGATCTCATTGTGGATGCTGGTGCCCCGGACCGGTTCCTCGACGAAGGGACGAAAAAGTATCCTGAAGGCACTAAGGCCTATAGTTATTTGAGGCACTGTCGCAAGCCTCTGTCCAGGGAGGCTCAACTGGCTGGCTTCCTCTCTATATGGCTGTGCCGTGTAGTAGTGCCTGACGTCGCATCTGCGGACCGTATTCACCGTAACACGCTATAGCCTGCAATGCGTCTGGTATTCGGGGCAAGACTGGGCCTGCTCCCTGCCATGGTGTACCGTATACAAGCTGCCCTGAGGGCTATGACTGACGGGCTGCTCGTTGATGAAATTCGGCGTGATAGCTTTCCCCGGATAGAATTACCATACCTGTATTTGATGGGGTGGTTAATTCTCCATAATCCCCGGGTGATGTCTCCCGGTTCCGGCAGTAGTTCGGGGGGTAGTTTCTTGTTGAACTACCGGAAGTCTTCCTGGAACGTGAGCACGGTTATAGACTGTCGGCGGGCGCTAGGCTTCAGTCATAGTTGGAAGCTTTTCTGCACTGTCCCTCCTGTACATCGCAATCAGTTGGGGATTAGGCTTGAGGATTCGGGTAGAGAAAAGACCATTCTTTCTCCCGAAGCTTTTAATTGGTTGGTCTGTATTAGACCATCCCATCTGCTGTACAGAAGCGAAGATCATTGCTTCTTGGAGCCCTACTTGCCCAGTCGGTTCGCCCGGCAGTTTGGGTATGACCAGTTGCACGTGGGCAATGCCGTCACCAGCTTCAGGTCCAGAGGTGGACTCATTGATGGAGCGCGGGGATGGCAATATTTTATCATGGGCTGTACTGGGGCAATTTTTATTGTGCCCGTCATTACACTCTCCAAGGAGCTGCGCATCCTGCATTCGTATGCCCAGTTCTATGTGGCAACGAACACCTTCCATCGTGATTTTGATATGCATGGAAGCTTTAGGGTGCCCTCTTCCAAGCCTGGGGGAAGAGTTGAAGTCCCCTCGGTTTCTTCCGACGAGGGTGAGTCCGTTACCCCGGATGAGCCTCTGGTGTCGGTCCCTAGGGGTGAAGTACCTCCGCCTGCAGGGGCTTTAGTAGTTTCTGGGAAGCGAAGGGCTCCTGCTCCCAAGGAAGCTTCCCCTCGTAAGAGGAAGAAGAAGATGGTAAATCGTTCTCTCCGAATTCCTGGCATTGATGCTCCTGGAGGTGAGCTTGCATCTCCCCGTGTTGGGAACGATTCTTTGATTGGAGGTTCCTCGCCTTTTAGAGAGGGACCTTCCACAGTTCCGGCTGGTGGTGCCGGAGAATCTCAGCTGGATGTCGCCGTCGCTGCTACTGCTTCAGGTAGTGGAACGAGGTCGCCTTCGGGGCTGAGTATAATAAAGTTTCGTATACCTCTAGTCGGATCGGCATCGGGAGGGACTTATGCCGCGCCTGCGAGCGCACCTAGCGCGATTCCAGCCGATGAGCCTCGGTTGCATTTTGAGGAGGACCTGAAAGACTACTTGCCAGTGTTAGTTCGCAGACCCCTTTCTCCAGGTATGACAGCTCGCCTAGCATTATTAAGAAATGATTTAGCTGTACAGGCTGCAGATGCGACGTATATGCCGCCGGCCAGGGGTAAATGTCGTCTTTTATGCCTCTTCTTTGGGAAAATTAATATTGCGTTGATATTAACTTCCTTTTGTCTTCTTTTCAGGGGAAGACCTCTTCGAAAAGGGTGATGTAGACGCGCCCATTGGCTCTGTGTCAGGTCCTAGTGGTGACACGGAGGTACCTGATTTTGAAGAGGAAATCTCTTCGGGTGCTGCCTGTCGAGGAGACTCTTGAGATATCTCAAGAGGAGGACGAGCCTGTCGTTGCGACAGTGCCTATTTTGAGCACGCCGGTCACTTCGTCCGGTGTTGGCGATTCTTCCTTCATCGTTCCTCCTGTTGAGGCGATGACCGTGGCGACATCGTATGTGGTGATTCCTGGTGGGGAAGTCGCCACCATCGCGGACACTCCCCGCGTTCATGCGGACCTAGTTGCGCTGACCGAGCAGTATACTGGCATCTTCTACACCACTTTGAGAACGCTAATGTCAATGGTGTTGGCGAAGAAGCTGGACTTTGCATCGCTGAAGAGGTCCTCTCGGTTCTCGATAGAGGCGGTCAGGGAATTCGGTGATGCCGGGGTAGCTGACGCGCTGGAGGCGATGGTTAATGGCTTGGAGCAACCCATTAACGAATACCTGCAGCTAGCTTGAGGCAATATTGAAACTTTGGTCCAGGCCAGATATGACTCCTTGACTGCGCATCTTATTGAAAAGAAGGAAGGTCAGAATAAATTCATCGAGATCAATCAGCAGGAGATGGATAAAGGAAAAATCGTCTTGGAGGAGACTCTCGTCCTTCAAACGAAGTGCCAGGCCGAGCATGACGGCAATGTAGCGAGGGTCCGCAAACTGGAGACAAAGCTTGCTCAGGCAAAGGAGTGGGCTTCTCAGTCGTCGGAAGGTCTAGATGTGGTGAATGGCCGACTGGTCGCAGCACAACAGAACTTGGCGAGTGCAGGAGTCGCCCGTGCCGATCTCCTTCTGGCTAGAGTCGAACTGTCCCTCCTGATAGATGATGAGGCACGGTTGAAGCGGGTTCGCGCTGTTGTCTTAGATCCCGGGGCTGAGAGGATGGCCGTACTGGCACAGCAGCTTCGCGACCTGACCGCTCCCCCTTCATGATGTACTTTTGCTTTTGCTTTTCAATGTACTCTTGCTCTTTTCTGGGAATAATAAAGAGGCTTTTTATCTGACTTTGTGGACCCATCATTTCGGAATGTAAATGACAGGTTTGGGTAAAAGTGATATCAGAGGTAGTATGGACGTGATATACTTTCGGTAAGTTTTAGCAGAGCAAATCTATTCAGAGGTCATATGGACATGACAGAATATGATCCAACTAGTTTGTTTTGGAAGTAGTTTTGTCAGAATGAGATCACCTTATTCCACTTGAGCAGAGTCGGTTTAAGCATAGTACCTTTTCAGGAATTTGCCATTGATAGGAGCCATTAGCAGGTCTCCATTAGGCTGGGCTAACCTGTAAGCGTCGTTTGAGAACGTTGTCTCGATCACCTAAGGGCCTTCCCACTTGGGCTGGAATTTGCCTTTACTCCTGTGAGTAAGAATCATCGACCTTCTTACAGCCAAAACTAGCTCGCCGGCTTTGAACACTCTTTCCTTTACTTTTTGATTAAAAGTTCTGGAAATGAGTGCTTGGTAGAGCGCGATGCGCTGCTGAGCTTGGAGGCGTTTCTCGTCTAATCCTTCTAGCTCTTGAAGCCTTAACAGGTCATTCTTTTCTTGAGTTAACTCGTTGGCCATGGCTATCCTGAGTGACAGAATTTGAATTTCGATAGGAAGAACTGCTTCACTCCCGTAGACCAATGAGAATGGTGTGCAACCTGTCGGTGCTCGTACCGTGGTGCGTTATGCCCAGAGACATTCTCCCAGCTTCTCATTCCAATCTCTTTTGTTCGAAGAGACAAACTTCTTCAAGAGCTTGAAATGGTTTTGTTGAAGGCTTCCGCCAACCCATTAGTAGCTGGATAATATGCCGTAGAGGCCACATTTTGTATCCGGTTTTTATCGCAAAATCGGTGGAACGCATGGCTGATGAACTGAGGCCCATTGTCATGTATTATCCTTCGGGGAACCCCAAAGCGGTAAATGACGTGATGCTTGATGAAGCTGGTCACATTAGATATCTTTACCTCAGCAAGAGGGATCGCCTCTGCCCATTTGGAGAAGTAATCCGTGATGGCCAGTATGAACCGGTGACCTCTGGAAGAAGACGGGTGAATAGGACCAATGATATCCATACCCCATGCTTCGAAAGGCCAGGATGCAACCGTAGGATGTAGATGTTCGGACGGTTGATGTATGAAGTCTGCATGGACCTGACAGGCTCTGCATCGTCTGGCATACTGGATTGCGTCTGCGATCATAGTGGGCCAGTACTAGCCCATTCTCCTGATACGATCCTGTAGCTTAGGACCGGGTTGATGCGCCCCGCACATGCCATTGTGAACTTCACGGATAATCCGCTGTGCTTCATCACCAGAGAAATATCGTAATAATAGCCCGTCATAAGACCGGCGATATAGGCATTGTGACGATGCGTCGAAGTAGAAGCATAATGATCGTCTTTTGACAGATATTGCTTCTTTAGGATCTTCTGGCAAGATTTCGTATGCTACAAAATCTATAAAGGGACTTCTCCAGTCTCTCCTGCGAGGATCTGTGTCCACCGTGAAGTTGCATTCGATATGAAAGTTGTTTTTTACACAGAATAAGTCTCTGTTAAGAAGGATTACCGAATTCTGCCTTCTTATAGGGGTAGCTAAATCTGCAGCTAGACTGGCTAGGGCACCAGCTTCCAGATTCCGAGACCGAGGTACATGCTCTAGGAAGAAACCTTTGAACATCATATGGCTATCTCGACCGTTGCTCGGTGATAGGGGATGAGGTCGGGATTCCGGACTTCATATATTCCTCTGACTTGATTGACGATCAGCAGAGAATCACCGAAGGCTTCCAGAGATTCGACTCCCAGCTCTTTAGCGACTTGGAGCCCGATTAGTAGAGCGTTGTATTCCGCCACATTGTTAGAATATGGCTCGCTAAGAGAATATGCTCGGTAGATAACGAGTTTATCAGGAGTGACTAGGACGATCCCTACTCCTGAAACCATGTTTCCCCTGGGACCAGTCCTGGAGGCGCCGTCGAAGAACAGTTGCCATGCATCGCCTTCCGTTGCGGAATTACACTCTGCAACTTCGTCGGGAATATCCTCGTATAGTTTGGAGGCCTCCGGGATGGGATGAGCAGCTAGAAAGTCGGCCAATGCTTGGCCTTTGACGGACTTCTGAGGGACGTACACCATGTCATATGGCGTTAATAACATTGCCCAAGTCGCGAGTCGGGAATTAATGACACTTGGCTTGCTCATCAGTACCCGAAGAGGATTGATCCTGGAGATGATATGAATGGTTTGGCCCGTGACATAGTGTCGCATTTTCTGAATAGCGAACATCAGAGCCAGGCATTCTTTCTCCACAGGGTTGTACCGGTGTTCGGCTCCGACCATCATCCTGCTGAGGTAGTAAATAGCTTGCTCGTGGCCCATATCGTTCTTTTGTGCGAGAAGAGCTCCCAGAGAATGATCCATCGCTCGAACATATAGCACGAATGGTCTTCCTATGACGGGAGGTACCAGAACTGGCGGGCTAGTTAGGTAGCGCTTGATATCTCCGAACGCTTGTTGACAGGCTTCGTCCCATACGAAGGATACACCTTTCTTCACGAGACGAGAAAAGGGCTAGCATCTCCCGGAGAGGTTGGATATGAATCTTCGTATATAAGCCAGACGACCTTGAAATCCCCTGAGTTCCCTCAGATTGCGGGGCGGTCGCATCTCTAAGATGGCCTTGACTTTATCAGGGTCTACTTGAATGCCTTTGGCGGTGATGACAAATTCTAGAAATTTGCCGCTTAGATACCCCCAGAAAGGACTTTGTAGGGTTCATTTTGAGTTGATGTTGGCGCATCAATTCAAATACTGTCTTCAAGTCTCGGATGTGATTATCCCTGAGGTGGCTTTTGACAGCTACATCGTCCACGTAACACTCCACTGTCTTGCGTAAATGCTTATGGAATATGTCACTCATAGCTCGTTGGTATGTAGCCCCGGCGTTCTTTAATCCGAAGGGCATGACCGTATAGCAGTATACCCCCAGTGGTGACCGGAAGGCAGTATGCTTCTCGTCTTCAAGATGCATCTTGATCTGATTGTATCCTGAGAATTCGTCCATGAAAGACATACGTTTAAAACCGCATGTATTGTCGATCATGACGTCTGTGATGGAAAGAGGGAATTCATCCTTGGGGCAGGCTGCGTTTAGATCTCGGTAATCGATGCAGATCCGTACTTTTCCATTCTTCTTCATGACTGGGACAACATTGGCGACCCAGTCGGGATGTTGTTCCTCACGGATGAAGCCGCAGGCTATTAACTTCTTGACTTCAGCTTCAATGGCGTCCATCATGTCCGGGCGGAACCGGCGTTGGTGCTGCTTCACAGGCTTTGAATCGGGCAGTATATTGAGTTTATAAGTAGCCACCTTTGGATCAAGACCTGGCATATCCTCATAATTCCACGCAAAGACATCGATATATTCTTTTATCAGCTGGGTAATTTCTTCCCTTTCTTCTTCGGAAAGGTCATTACTGATAAATATCGGCTTTGGTGAAAGTTCATCCCCTACGTCAATCTGGATAACTTTATCTTTAGTGAGAGGTTCTCTTTGCTCGAAGCAGAACTCCCATTGTGTATCCATCTGCTGAGCCCAAGCGTAATTCTCAAACAGTTCAGATTTTTGTTCGTCAGATTCGAAGGAATCTGTCATTACCATATTTGCTGATAATGTTTGCTCGAGAGCGTGAAATGAGTCGGAGGGCGATGAGCCATCTTGAAAAGAGGAAAAGATATCCTCGTTCGACTTGGAAGTCGTAAGGGAGGTGGCATACCCTAACCCGAAACGGGTTCATTGATAGTGGGAATTGCCTAGCAGCGGTGTTCGTCTGCCTTTCCCGTAGTTGAGACCTGGTTCCATCCTCAAGTTGTAACCCATATTTTGCATGATCTTCAAGGCTTGCGGGCTGTACCTGTGAACTTGCATTTCACCAGAGTCGTCATCGAAGGAATCCTCTTGTATAGTCTGTTCGTTGCGCATGCGGCCGAAGACTATTGAACGTTGACCGTTGCAGGCAGGTGGAACAATGAAGATAGAATCCTCATGTAGTCCATACATCGTGGTGACATTGGATGATGATGCCACTTCCCATATGCACGGATGATAGGAATCTATAGCTGCCAAGAATTTTCGTGCTATAGGCTCTATATCGTCCTGGGGAGAGGATTCCTGATTTGGAATCCGTGCGTCGATATACTGGAAAAGAGGTCCCTTATTATTATCAGAAACTGCACTCCTGGTTGCATTTACATCACTCGGCTGCTTGTTGCGCCGAAGGTTGATGATTAAGGGCGGAGGCTGCTGTCTGCTCAGAGGTAATATAGACATGGCAGTTTTTGTGGACTTAACACTCTGGCGTACTTATGGCTAAGCACGGATGTTAAGTGTGGATAACAACCTACATCAGAGGTAATATGATAGTCGATAGCCGAAAGTTTATTCAGAGGTAATATGAACATGACAAACTTTTGATTGTGACTCCATTGGGGATGGAGGTACACGTCTGCTCAGAGGTAATATGGACATGGCAGTTTTTGTGGACTTAACACTCTGGCGTACTTATGGCTAAGCACGGATGTTAAGTGTAGATGACAACCGATATCAGAGGTAATATGATAGTCGATAGCCGAAAGTTTATTCAGAGGTAATATGAACATGACAAACTTTTGATTGTGACTCCATTGGGGATGGAGGTACACGTCTGCTCAGAGGTAATATGGACATGGCAGTTTTTGTGGACTTAACACTCTGGCGTACTTATGGCTAAGCACGGATGTTAAGTGTAGATGACAACCGATATCAGAGGTAATATGATAGGCGATAGCCTAAAGTTTATTCAGAGGTAATATGAACATGACAAACTTTTGATTGTGACTCCATTGGGGATGGAGGTACACGTCTGCTCAGAGGTAATATGGACATGGCAGTTTTTATGGACTTAACACTCTGGCATACTTATGGCTAAGCACGGATGTTAAGTGTAGATGACAACCGATATCAGAGGTAATATGATAGTCGATAGCCGAAAGTTTATTCAGAGGTAATATGAACATGACAAACTTTTTGTTCGAAAAAGAATTACTATAGAGTGATTTTTCTTCTGAAGGATCCACTGGGAAAACTTTTGCGGGACTCGTCATCCGGTATTTTTCTGTAGTGATTGTCCCCTTGTTTTATAGATGCAAGGTGATGACCTTGGCATCGATCAACTCCTGTATTCTTCTTTTTAGCACATAGCAGGCCCTTGTAGGGTGATGAGTGTACCGATGGAAGAGACAATAATCTGGGTCATAGACTTTGCCGGCCCTCTCAGGGTATCTGATGTTGGGTAGCTGAAGCTTGTGTTCCTTTCTCAACATGTTGAAGATTTTAATGATGTCATCTTCTTTGAAGGAGAAAGTCCCTTTTGGTCGTAGGGCTCCTAGTGCCTGAGTTTTACAGTTTTCCGGGAAGATTGTCGTCGTTGCATCATCTTCGGATCTTGAGGAAATTTTACCCCCGGCCTCGGAAGCCGCCTTGTTCTGTCGAGATAAATTACCCCTGGACATGCCGTGGCCTCCAGCCACAGAAACTGATTTAGCAGGAGCTGCCTCTGGTGGTACAGGATTAGATTTTAAAGTTTTGGGTCTTGTAAGAGATGCAGTATATCCCAACCTGAAACGAGCTTGTTGATGGTGAGAATTACCATGCACTGGTGTTCGTCTACCTTTTCCATAGTTGAGGCCTTGTTTCAGCTTCAAATCATAACCCATGCTTTGCATAATATTTAATGCTTGCGGGCTATATCTGTGGGTTTGTATCCTGCCAGTTTCAGACTCGCAAAATTCTTCCTGTATGATCGGGGTGTTCCGTCTGCGACCGAAGATTATTGGATGCTGGTCGTCGCGAGTTGGTGGAATAATAAAGATGGAATCTTTGTGTGGTCCACCTGTCATGACGACATTAGACATTGATGTATCTTCCCATAAGATCTCCCCGTGTTTGACCGTTAGGGGAACTGAAGTCTGTTTATGACTTTTGTCTTTGCGTTTCTGGATCAGATAATCCTGCAGGTCAGGAGGAGTTGCAGAAGAAGAAGATGATGGCTTGTTCCTTCTGTCCCCATTGGTGGGCATGCGGATGATGGGAACCATAGTCTTCCCTGTGCCACCCGTATACAACAGGTTGGCCATCTGGGTGGCGGATAATCCCCGAGGAGGGTGTCTTTCCGCAACTGGAGCCTTCTTTACGCCTAGGGACTTCGCCTGACGTAATTTGGAGGTTCGCTCTGGTTGGCGTAAAGCTGAGGATGTCCTCAGGCGGCCATCAGCGTCTCGCGTAATTCGGAGGGCGTGCAGATTGTTCCCTTGCTGGCGTAAAGGCCGAGAAGTTGAGTAGTCCGCCGTTCGCTTTCCCTCGCAGAGATCACAGGGATCATCTGGTTCTCTGTAGAGGTCAGATGTTGTTTTACGTGCGGAGCGTGACTTGTACTTCTGATTTGGCGCTGAGGCTTTATCAGAAGTTTTGTCTATTTCGCCAGGGACGGGAGACTGAGTTTCACGCACAGAGAGTGGAGTATACTTCTGGGTTAGCACTGAGGCATTGCCAGAAGTTTTGTCTATTCCGCCAGGGACGGGAGACTGAGTTTCACGCGCAGAGCGCGGAGTATACTTCTGGGTTAGCGCTGAGGCATTGCCAGAAGTTTTGTCGGTTCTTTCAGAGACATACGACTGAATTTTATGCGCAGGGCACGGAGGGAGCAATGCTACAACCTCATTGGTCAGAGAGATCGGAGAGGCCGGAGAGTCCACAGGAATGGTAGAGGATGTCTTGGGCATCCAGACCTTACGCAGCTTCCTATTGTTTTGGACAGAGAGAGAGTGAGAGCCGCCCTTGTCCGGAGCATATCTTCGTAGGCAGACGGTCGAATTGGACGACCAGTGTCTTCTTCACGGATTCCGCAGATACCGCATCGTGTTGAGCAATAGCTTCCTCATCAGAAGAGAAAGATGTCCCCGGCAGAGTCGCCATCTTGTTTCGGTGTAATAATATAAACGAGAAAAGATTTGATGAATGCGAAAAATGAGGTCTTGTACGAAGACCCGCCCTTCTTTTATGTTTACAAACAAGATTGTACAAATTTGATCCTACACGAGGATGTCTAAGTACAATTTATTTAATCTGGGTGAAAATTGCTATAGGTGTCAGATCTGTAGTCGATCACTTTAGCCCTTGGACCACACGATGTTGAAGAAGTGCCGTGGAAGACAGGTAGCAGCTTCGAGGGTTGCTAAAGAGGGTGGATGTCCGATGCCAAAGTCGTCGATCCCTTCTCTTTGCCTGAGCTCCAGATTCTCCTCTCTCTCTCGACCCTCCAATTCGCCGACCGTTGGATCTGATACTGGATTTCTTGATCAGTTTTCAGATCCTATTTTCTTCGATTTTCCAATTTTTCGACCTTTTTCTCTGTTGATAGAGGTCTCTATTTATAGAGTTTTGGTGACAGTGACCACTCAATCTCTAGGTGACGTTACACAACTCCGCGTACGATGTTGGCACCCGACTATTAATCCGACGCTAAGTAAGTCACACGGTCCTAGGTTAAGTATGTATAACAGATAAATAAGACAAGAAATTATGTAACAAGAACTGCAAGCTTCGGCAAGGTACACTTGCCTGGGTTCTGGCTCCAACTGTAGCTCTGACCTCAGTGGGAATTACAGGTACTGCTCCGGTTGCTGAAATAAATATCACCATCAGATCCAGAAAATATCAAATAGCTAGAAACGCCTGTCCTTGAGTCCAATTTGGATACAGGGGCAAAAATGACATTTTCAGGTCCAAGCGGGGTCCACATGTGGGCCGCTTTGCACCGAAAAATATGCCAAAACCAAAGGTCTCCAAATCTGTCAAACTTAGTGTTAACAAGTCCAGAAAGTTGATACGAACCCAATGGAACTTCCAAAATTGGATTTCGATGAGCCGGTCACAAAATCGCCCGTCAAGTGGAGCCGTGGGGCCCACGATACGCGATTTTGTCAACGTTCTCAGAATCGAACCAAACTTGGGTCACAGGACCAGCGTATTACTATGAGTCCAATGACGCAAGTTTCGTTTTGATCCATCGTGTGTACACTAAGTTAAAGTGAGATTCAGAACAGGCGGATACGGGACGTTGTCGGCGGATACGCATTGATTCCGGTGTGCACGCACATCCAAATCAACTTCTGCAAAATTTCGCACGTCCGTATCAACGGCGCGAACGCTTTGGTGAAGACCGCACGCGACCAAGTCGTCCCGTTTGGCGGGGCGCACTCAGTTCCGGGAGAAAATAGGGTGTTGGTTTTCCTGTTTTTGGATCGCGGTTTGCGATCACCACAGGACGCGACAGACCGCGGGTTGCACGGGCATCGAGAGGGTTACACAGTCTACGCGTGACAACTGACCGAACAAAAAATAGAGCAACGAGGAGAGAGAAAAGAGTACCTGAACTGGGCTCCGCGAAATCGGGTTTTCGTATCCGTGTGTCGATACGACACAGTGTCAGGCTGTGTCCGGGTTCTAGGGTTTCGGTTAGGGTTCTGGAGACTCGCCGGAGGAGGGCTGCGCTGGCCGGGGCAGGGTCGTCGGTCAGCGGGGCGGTCGGAGAGGGGCGGTGCTGGGCTCGGGCTGCGGCGAGGTCATCGTGGAGGAGGCGGCTGGGGCGCTGCTCGCGGAGGCTGGCGACGCTCGAGCGGGGTGCTGGGGTGATGGTGGTGGTGCTGGTGGTGGAGACGACGGGGCGGCCGGGTCTCTGCGCGGTGGCGGGTGACAGGCGGAGAGGGGGGCGGCGAGGTCGAAGGCGGCGGAGAGAGGCGGAGGGAAGAGCTCTGGCGGAGGCGAGGGGTTTAAATAGGGAGAAAAGGGAGGGAAAGCGGTGGCCGGCGTCGGTTACGGAAGGCGGAGCGGCTGGGGGAGCAGAGCAGCCGGCGGTGACCGTTGCGGTAGCCGGAGCGGCGCCAGGGAGGCAGAACGGCGGAGGGCGGTTCAGCCGCCGGAGGGGAATCGCCAGGGTCGGGGAAAGAGGAAAGGGGTTTCGGGTTATCGGGTCGACGGGTCGGGCGGCGGATCCGGCCCGATCCGCTAAGGAATAAGGTGCGGGTCGGGTTGACGGGTCGGGTAGGCGGGTTTGACCCGATCCGACCCGCAGGGTTCGGTTCAACTAAACCGGTCCGGTTTGGTTTATTTTAAAAATAAACCGGGTTAATTTCTGGGTTCATTTTGGTTTATTTATTAATTAATTTTTAGGGCTTTAAAAATATTTTCGGGGTCCAATAAATTTCCGAAAAATTATCCTATGTCTAATTTTTCATTTTACAACAGAAAATATTATTTTCATAATATTTTAATATTATTTAACATCATTTAAAAATTATTTAAACCCAAAATACCTTAGTTTTTAATTACAGAAAATTTTAGAAAAATGTGAGAATTTAATTTTAAAAATTCCTAAAAAATCAGGGGGTTTACAATTGTATCGCATATGGAAACTGAAACACCTAAACGGATATGAGTATTAAGATATTTGAACACTTGAACATCTTCTGCAACACACCTAAGTATCCTTGTAACTCCAGCACCTGAGTCAGAATCTCGCTCGTGACACTGTGTTTGCTTATGCGATTTTTATGGATTTTATTATGTATATACTCATACATGGTTTAACTTGGTTTTCTTGGAAAGGAAAGGACGAATTGTAAGTTGGTAAGTCTCGCCGTGTTACTCTTATATCGCACGGCGCACTGCCACACGAGTTAGGCTTTTCATTATGCCATAAAACTGATCCTAAGGCAAGACTAAAAAGATAACTTAATAGTTGGTGCACGGAACCTATATAACGTGTTTGGATTTGTCGAGCGGGCGAGAAGCCTCCCCAACAGTGCATTCATGTACTGATAACCTACCAGATTGCTTGCAAGTGCGGGAGAACCTTGTTCGGTACGAAAACCCCTTCGTGCGTGCTAAGACGTAGAGTTCGCTCTGGAGCCTTGGAACGTTGCATCCAAAGCTGAAGCGCTTATACAAGACATAATGTTGGAACATCGCTTATTTATCATCCCATAATTGTAGCCACTTGGCACACTTTTATTGTTTTAAGAGAGAGGACTTGAGCGACTTGTAATCTCGGCCTAGCACCGCCTGTAATACTTGTGAAATATCAATAAAGTGCTTGTTTTACTTCTATACTAGTGTTATTCACTGCTTTCGCTATTGATGACTCTGTGAACTTGTTATCAATGGCCTGATCATTTCTTATTCCGCTGTATTCGGACTATCTGTGCGACTATGTGGCTTAGTTATTTTAACGCCTGTTCGGATCATGGTCTTGCACGGACACAGCTTGTGCTCATGCGGCATCACGTCCAGATGGAAATGATCGTCCTGCGAGAGAGCTGGTGCTGTGATTCGCGTCTAGCGGGGACAGACGATTCCTGCGGGAGATCGAACGTAACACTTAGAGCCATTGATGGTTCAATTAAATATCCAGCCGGATTATCCTGCCGCCATCATTCCTCAAAGACGAGCACATCCTCGTAGAATATTGTCACATCCGGTTGATCGATATGCTGGCGAGGGATGCTCTCATTGGGATTATTCGTAGACTCATCGGAAGACTGGTGAGGGGTGGTCACCGTGGGATTATTCGCAGACTCATCGAGAGACTGGCGAGGGATTCTCTCAGTTGGATTATTCGCAGACTCATCGGGAGACTGGCGAGGTGTGGTCACCGTGGGATTATTCACAGACTTACCAAGAGACTGGTGAGGGTTTGTCTTAGTTGGATTATTCACAGACTCACCCAGAGACTGGCGAGGGATGGTCTCAGTTGGATGATTCGCAGACTCACCAAGAGACTGATGAGGGAGACCCACAGTGGGATTATTATTCACATGAGAATACAGCATGAAGGACATTGCGACTAGGTTTTAGGCCCATCGATCGTCTATATATGCCTTGACAGGGGAGAGTGAGACATGTATTATTATTTGTACTTTTATTATGTAGAAGTAATGTATGAAGCTTTTATTATGCAGAAGTTATGTACAAAGACTAGAACTCTAAGAGCAATTGTGTTTTTACTCCATCGGTTGGTTTGTACATTTTCTTTTATTGTGTCCTAGTCCACCACAAATACTGCAATTAAGATCTCATGTCGATAATTCTTCGTTTTGATGTGGTTCTTTTTTGGTCTCCCAACTTTGTGCCTTACATTGGGTACTCCAATTTGGCCTCTAACAAATTCACTTTCGGGATTGTAAGGGTCTTCAATTGGTTCCATTTGAGGCACATATACTCTTCTCAGTGCTTCAACAGAAAAATCATTTAGATACAAACTTACAATTGTAACATCAGAAGACTCACAAGCAAAACAAGCATGTACACATGGCAGTAAAGTATGTTACCACTCTACAACATGTACAACATTTGCGATCTAAATTAACCATGTACTTCTACTGGTTTTATGATTTCTTATTTCAAACGTACATCTAGTAACTTTCAATATTTCAAATTGGTGTGACTCTTTTTTGATGTAGGACATAGTTTATAGCATTCTTAGACAATATTGTTTTGAGAAATTTTGAGTATTTTGCCGATTTTTGTCATGAAGTGTTATAATCTTTTCTCTAATACCATCAAGAAGTGTCATTATTGGTTTATCACGTAAAGTTTTAATCCAATTATTAAAACTTTCAGCAATATTTGAAGTGTTAATATCTAATCTTGGACACGGAGCATAAGCTGTTATCCAGTGTTCAAATCTATAATTTTTATCATTTCTACAAACAATCCAATTAAAAATATTAATATCCGCTGATTTTATTTTTTTTAAATAAAATATTCGCATCCACCTCGTTATAAGATCTAGCAAACTGATCTAACCAATTTTGATATTAGGGGGTGCCAAATGCATATTTTTTCATATTTTGTTTAAAATATTAAATACAGAACAAATGTGGAGATTCTGGAAAGGTGTCACGCATTGCACGAATTAATCATTTCTGCTTATCTGATATAAATTAAATTATATTCCATTGATCAAAACAACTTTCAAAAGAAAATTTTAAACTATTTAAAAACCATGTCCAAGAATCAGTACTTTAACTTTCAGCAACAACATAAGCAATTAGATATAATTGATAATTGGGATCGTGAGCACAAGCAACATATAAATTATCTTGATATCTAGATGTCAGAAAAGTAGCATCTACACTAATTACAGGTAAACAACCACTCAAAAATTTATCCATACATGCCTTAAAACAAATAAATATTCATTAAAATGTATTATTTTCTGTTGTCTTTAAGAAACATTTGCTCTCAGGATTTGTTTCGATAATTGTATAACCATATTTTTTGAGATTACCATATGCATCTACATATGTAACAAAAATTTCAGATAACGTAATTTCTCGTGCTTTTCATGCTTTAGAATATGTAATACGTACTCGATGATCTCTATATATATCATTTACAATGTGTGCTGGGCTATAAGGGTTGTTATCTCTAATTCTTTCAATTATCTTATTTTTAACCCATGCAGTTGTAGCTAATGGATGACTTCCGGTTACTCCACTAAACATGAATGTCGACTTTCTAATATTGCAATAGTAAATGACTCGCCTATGCCAACAACTGCAACGTATACCCTCAAACCACAATTTGGAGAGTCACAAGTATATACAATTCTTTTAGCATTGTTCGCATTACTTGAACAAGTAAAATCATGTGCAATTGCAATATTTCTTATAAAATTTCTAAATTCAATACGAGAATCAAAAGTTCTTCCAACAAATAATCCAGGAATGTTATTAGCATCTAAACTAATATTGTCATTGGCATCTAAATAATAATCTAAATCTTAAATTAAATCATCACTATTTTCATCACCATTGCTCTCTTAAATTTGGTTTGAAGAACTAGCACCTATATGATTGAACTACATGATTACAAAATAGTTGACTACTTGAAATGATATTGCTATAAAAATTTGTTACTGATGGAGTAATATAAATTTTTATACACGATGAACTCAAACTACTTTGAACAACATTATTCCATGCATTTTCAGAATTTATTTCGAAACAAGTATCAAAAAATATCCAGTTTATTATAAAGTCATATGTAATAAAATAATTTTGAACAATAAGATTGCGTAAATTTTCTAATGTAATATTTTGATACACTAAAATAAATTCACTTCTACCTCCTTCATAAGATAAATGATTTAGTGTACCTCCGTGACAGCATATTATATTTATGATTTAATCCATAAGTAATAGAAAATAATAGAAAGAAAGGAACTTGTAGAAAGTTGTTGCAGTTTGTCGAGATAGTTGTTGCAGTTTGTGGAGAGCTTTTGTATACGTAAACTGCTAGTGTATATGGATTTAAGGTAAAATTTATATCCGCTGCTGTTGAATAATCTAAAGAGAGAGAGAAGAAAGAACATAAAGAGAAGAGTAGAGAATTCTATTTGTTGTTGTTGTGGATATGAGATTTTATTTCTATTTATAAACTGAAGAGAAGGAAAGAGAAAGATCCATAAAGTAGCCATTGTAAAAGTAATATAGCCGTTGTAAAAGTAATATAACCGTTGTAAATGTATAAATGGAAAAGAAAGAAAGAGAAAGCATCTGTTACCATTTTTTTTACGTGTTCTTTTCTTTTCTTTTTTTAAAAAAATTAAAATTTTGAAAATGCACAAAGTACATGCAGCTTCCGATTTAATTTTTTTTTACGAGTTCTTTTCTTTATCTTTTTTTAAAAATTTAAATTATTTGAAAACGCACGTATTACGTACGGCTTCCGATTAATTTTTTTTACTTATTCTTTTCATTTTTATTTTAAAATAAAAATAAAAACGCACATAGTACGTGCGGCTTCAGATTTTGAATTTTTTTAACACATTCTATTCTAAAAAAAAAGAAAAAAGAAAAAATGAGAGAGAACACATGTACTAGGTGCATTTTTGTTCTCTCCTGAAAATTTTATCAAAATATGTTCTCTGCCACTAATTTTGTTAAACTTGAGTTCTCTGTGGAAAATTTTCTAAAAAAAAAACCCAAGGGAATTTTTATAATGTTTCTGGATTTTCAAAAAGGGTTATCAAATTTATTTTTAATTTATATGAGAAGCTATAAATTTTATTTTTTAAAATTATAATAAATTGAGGATGGTTTTGATAGTCCATCTTAAAATATCGTAGGCATTGAAAAATCTTTCTTGACAATTGCAAATACAATAAAATTATCCATATTCAATAAATTATAACTAATATAAGAAAGATGAAAGACCCAAGTACGGAATACGAAACCTTACTTAACTATAACCTTTTATAAAGTAGAGAAAAGTAAGATAGAAAATTCTAGTAATGTAAAGAGATGTAGTTTAGAAAAAATGGAAAAAAGTTGTTTCTTCATTTACCTCCCAATCAACTAGAGAAGAGTCCCTTATATAGGCTTATAATGGAGGTTAACATCATGATAACAATTAAGAGAAGAACCCTTATATAGGCTTATAATGGAGGTTAACATCATGATAACAATTAAGAGAAGAAATAACAAAAGACATAGGTTATGGATTACCAAAAGACATAGGTTATATATACCAAGTAATTATGGTGACCAATCCATATTTATAACACTACTCCTTAGATATTCACCATTAATTAGTCGATGGTGTATATGTATTTGTTGCCTCATTAAAACTTTACTAAAAAAAATCCAGTGAGAAAAATCTTAGTTAAGGAAAAAGAAAACAATACGCAAAACTCAAAAAATATTCTTTACAAGTCATACTCCCCCTCGATACAATGGATCTGTAACTTGGTCTGATGATTAAGTCGTCGCATGCCTATTCCGTATAGCAACTTCTGAAATGTGGCCTTTGGTAGTGTCTTAGTGATTAAATCGGTTAAATTTTTATTTGATCTTACTTGCTTGAATTCGATCACTTTCGTCATTTGTAGCTCATGTACATAAAAATAACTTTGGTGGAAGATGTTTGGTTCGATCTCCTCTGATGAATCCCTCTCTGACTTGGACAATGCAAGTCGCATTGTCTTCGAATATTGTTATCGGCTCATTTATAACTGTAAATAGCGTACAATTGACTCTTATATGATGAATGAAACATGTTTGGGAGTAACCCTTACGAGGGTCAGAAAGATAATCTCAGTCTGCATAACCAACTACACGAGAATTGTTAGTGAAATCATAGGAGTAAAATAATCTAATATTAGTTGCTCTACAAAGATATCTCGTTATATGTTTCATTCCATTCTGATGTCTAAGTGTAGGTACAAAACTATATCTAGACAATAAATTTTACGTCTCGATTCTGCAGAATCGATAATCGTCCCCCGGACGTGATATCGTGCAAGCGTAAGACGCGTTTGCACAAGGCCCAGGCATAATGATATACTTTGAAACACAACAACATAGTATGCAAATTGAATATCACGCATTGAAACGAAGAAAAGTTCTCTTTATGGATAATGAACATCTTATACAGACGCTTGATTACAAGTAGAGGGTTGTCGCGCAGGCTTACAAAATGGATGCCAAAATGAGATAGTCGTTCCATATATTGTATCCCCTTACTAAAACCAAAAGCCAAAAAGACCTTGTGTGCGGGTCTTCTCCATCGCCTTAGAGCTTCAAATGGGGTATGTGCAAACTCCAGAAATATGTATGTACACTCCAAAAGTCACGAACACGAACACTTCATGATGGGGGAAAGCTTCATCTCCTCGCCAAGTCACCTTGGTTCAGAGAACATGTTACAACGAGGGTCAGTACATCAAAATATACCGGTGAGGGTGTAACCACCTAGTTTTTGTAGAGGGCTATTTTTGTAATTTGGTTAGTGCATAATTTTTGTATAGTTATAATCAAAAATATTATATTGTATATTAATTATTTGTTAGTGATTAGTGTAACGATCCGCTTCGCTCAACCCGGAATGCCGATGCAAACGAAAAAATTATAGCGAACCATCCGCCTAGCTCAGCGAGATGACTCACTTGAGGTAAAGACTTTTAGACTTAGCTCTTCAGAGAAGTTCAGACTTAGACATTTCAGAGGCACGCTCGGAGTCTCGCTCGGCTGATGCGATTCATCGCTAAGGTGGGTGGCTCCGATGAACCTGTCTCTGCTTAGCTACATACTTAAGAAAATGAATGATACATGCTAGTTTCTAAGCGATAACCTTTACATGCTAATAAAAGAGATGAACGCACATAGGTAAGGAAATAATCCCACTTTATCATTGTGTATAGAATATGAAAACTCTGTCATGCTAGTGTGTAACTTATATTATTGATCTAAATGGAGTAAGTTTCATATGTTATGCCACAAAGTAGATCTCGTTTACAATATTGATGTACTGCATTGCACGAAATATAACACGGAGTTAGAGTAGAATCATATTGCATAAATAGACGAAGAAGACTATCAAGTAGTCATTCCGAGTCAGGAGAAAAAAAGAAGAGAAAGTACTTGGGATATATAGATCACCAAGGCAGTCTCCGATTAGGGAGATGCGCAGAGAAGAACGAACCGAGTTGAAGTCCTTGGATAAGAGAAATCGAGCATGAAGTTCTCGGCTAGGATTGGAAGTGGTGAAGTAGTTGCATGGCCACGGACAACAGGTTGCGCACCAAGAAAAGTGTCCTCGAACGATATTTGAGGCATCAGAATCGTGTCGGTCCGGGAGGAATGCACTAGCTGAAAGTTCTTGTGCGATAGCTAGATGAAGTACTAGCAGGCGAGTGCGGAAAGTCCAGCAAGGCTTGCTACCGACCTAGAAAGACAGCCGACTCGTTGGATGGTTCAGGTCGCCCAGTAAGGCTCACAACCGAGCTGGGAAGAAACCGCTCCATCCCAGATTATGTCCAATATAGCTAACAGAGCCAGTGACCTTCATATAGATAAGTCATGCATGCATAGCGGTGATCCACATTCAGAAGAGCAGTAACATAGAGGAGTATAATGCACGGCACATTGCACATTTAGAATGGATGTACGATATATAACATAGTTTGAGTAAAATATGTCTGAGGCGGAGACACAATCATAACACTTGAATTACATAAATTTTCTTCATTCCTTAGTAGATTATCGATATCATTGATGCGTATGACAGGGAAGGCCAAATGGTAAGAAATGGTAAGATGAACTCCGTTATTTACTGTATGACACTCTTATTTCAGACACAGCTATTATTTTTTTATTATATTGCCATGAAACTGATCCTAAGGCAAGACTAGAAAGATAACATAATCAGTCGGTGCACATAACTAATGAACGTGCTTATTTTATGGCGTGGATGAGAGACTCTCCACCAGTGCATTCAATGTACTGATATCCAACCAGATTGCATGCAAGGTGTATAGAGAACTCACACGGATTCGAAAATTGCTTGACACATCAAGGCGCCGAACAGCACTTGGCTTCATAGAGCGTGGCACACAGACCTGAAGCTCAGATATACGGGACGTAATGTATGGTAAAATCATCACCCAGAGAACTTGATTCAGTTGTAAGCCTAAGGGCATATTTATTGTAATGAGAGAGAGAGCATGAGCGACTTGTGATCTTGGCCTAGAGCCGCTTATAATCTTTACTTCATATTAATAAAGAGCTTGTTTGGATTCAATACTTGTGTTTATTCTATATTTTTGCTATGACGACTCTGTGAACTCATTATTAATTGGTCATTTCGGTATTTTACTTGCCTTAGCGCAACTCCAAACTCGTGCGACTTGACGTCCTGATGGAAACGATTATTCTACGGGAGCGTTGGCACGGTGATTCACGTTCAGCATGGACGATCGATCCTGCGGAAGATCGGACGTGACAGTTAGTAGTTTGTTAGTGTTAATTATGACCATAGACTAGTCTAATTAAATTAGTTAGTTGTCATGCAGAGAATATTTCTTTTAGTTGTAGAGATTATTGTAGAAGCATAAAAATTATGCAGGTCTCATAGAGACCTTGTACCCTCAAAATGAAAGCAGGCCGCAGAGGAGCCATAGAAATCACATGCGGCTGAGGGGCTCGCGCCGCATGTAGAGCATCCATGCGGCCCGAACAACTAAATAATTGGAGGCCGCATAAGAAGTAAGGAGCCGCATAAGATTCCCTGACACAATATTCAATGCCTGTCAGAAGTTTTGACACGCCATTTGTCACCCAGAGCACCTCGAGAATCGTGAGAGAGGCGACGACTCATAAAAAGATAAAAAATTATATATATGCATTAATGACTTCGTCAGATGTGCCACGCCACGTATTCCCTCATATATGGCTACAGCCCTATGCGGCCTCGTCATCATGATTCAAAGTGTCCATTCGACCAAGGCCAGGAAAGAGTTTGCATATGGCCACAACGCCATGCGACAGAAGTATCCATAAGACCAAGGCCAAAGAAGAGTACATATGCGGCCAAGATGCTATATGGCCAAGATGTTATGCGACTTTCAGCTTGCAAAATCTATCCATTGCAACCGAAAAGATCTTCACATAGTTAGTGATGTCACGCCCCAGTCCCAAAATACCGAGGGACTAGCCACGTGGCAATGACCAGCAGCACAACTCCAATGGGGAAACCCAATTTAATGGATCCGTTAGAGTGCACCTAAGTTATAATAAATATAAATGCAATCTACACCATCTATCACAGAATTCAAGATAATAGATAAAAAAAATATAGTCTATCAACAAGTCAAAATAAATAGTGTATCGGGGAACAACCCGATAAAATAAGTCAATACATAAGTCCATGAGTCAAGATATGATATAACTAGAAGCATAACTAACGGAGAATGTAACAGAATACTCTGGATAAATCCTCTAGCACAACCTCGTCCTCTGGTGTCAGTACTGCTCCAGCGTCATATCATGTCCCATATATCCCGGGGTAGTCCTTCTCTGCTGTAATTGGAGACATAATCCGGATCCAGGTCTACAAGGGACATAGCTGTCACGCCCCAGTCCCAAAATATCGAGGGACCGGACGAGTGGCAATGGCCAGCAGCACACACCGATGGACAAACCCAATTTAATGGATCCATCGGGCATGCTTAAGCTGTAATATAACAATAAGTAGGTCCAATGATACCAGTCACAGTCTATACTAATCTCATCCATAACAGATAATCACAGTTCAAATGTCAGGATAATGCAAATAAATATAAACTAACAAGTCTCAATAAAAGTGTCTCGGAGAACAATCCGAGAATAAGTCTGATACATCAATGAAATAGACTGAAAATAAAATAACTAGAACAGAAATAAATGAGTATCTCAAGCCAATACTCAGGAGAAGTCCTCTGGTACAATCTCGTCCTCAGTTCCTGGTTCTGCTCCAAGGTGTGCACCTACTTCTGCTAATGCTAATGCTCCGGTCCCGTATACCTCGGGATAGATCTCA
Organism: Iris macrosiphon; assembly: GCA_036927795.1. Lineage (NCBI taxonomy): Eukaryota > Viridiplantae > Streptophyta > Magnoliopsida > Asparagales > Iridaceae > Iris > Iris macrosiphon. The sequence continues at coordinate 189,111,357 of JAYESA010000011.1, forward strand.
TCAACTAATCCTGGGGACATAGTCCATTCCAGGTCCTCAGGGGACATAACAAGGTACAAAAAATACAAGCTAAAATAAATACAGTGCAACAATAAATAAAATAATAGGGTAAATAAATAACCAGCTAAGTGATATGCAAGTGAGAGTGTTAGTCATACTCGGGCTGAGACTACTACAGGATCAGTGTCGGAGAAACCCATAGCAGTATTTTCTCGAAGGGCCAGAACTGGTGCCATAGCTCTGTGTCAGAGACTAAGACACATCCAGATGTCAATATATATAATATAATCAGCCTTTGACATGGTAATACTCTCCCCACCCAATAAAATCTTACGTCTCATGTCCATGACACGCAGGATCAAAACTAATGCAACAAGTCATGATATAATCTAAGCATGTAAACTGTGTATGTCATAAACCTGTATCCTATACAGAATCACCATAAATATCTTAGGAAGATTTTGTCTCATGAATAGTGTCAAGTGTCCTAGGTATAATATACTCGATAAGACAAGTACGAGGATGTAAAATGTCACGAATGTCCATCTCTAGATGACAATACACAACACCGCGTACGGTGTTGGCACCAGACTATAATCGGACGCTAAGTAAGTCACACGGTCCTAGGTTAAGCATGCACAACAATGTAAAAGAATCAAGGAAAATATGTAACAAGACTGCAAAGTTTGGCAATGTAAACTTGCCCACTGATGTATAACTAAGTCAAGGAAATAAATAGCAAAACTGCAGGGTTTGGCAAGGTACACTTGCCTGGGGTCCTGGCTCCAACTGTAGCTCTGGTCTCAGTGCGATCTGCAGGTACAACTCCGATTGCTGAAATAAACATCACCATTAGATTCAGAAAATATCAAATAGCTAGAAACATCTGTCCTTAAGTCCAATTTGGACACAGGGGCAAAATGATATTTCCGGGCCAAAGCGGGGTCCACATGTGGGCCACTTTGCACCGAAAAGCGTGTCAGGGTCAAAGGTCTCCAAATTCGCCAAACTCAGTGTAACGCCCCGCTCCGCGTCGGCGTTATGTATCAGGTGAGTGGGCAGAACTTCGTTCTCTGATTCTTGCACGCCTTAATAATAATCTGAGTTTTTGCTTGCAATATTTTCTTAAGAGAATGATAGAACCTGCCTTGCATGTTAATGAACGAACTCACCTAGCTTGTCTTTGAAACAAAGTCTGCTTAACGTGAATCCTGAATCGCTTGCTTAGAGTGCATGAACATGTTCACTATCGTCTATGCTTCGAGAGAACCATACTGTGCCTGAACGTGTTCAAGTGATAAGTCGGATTGTCCCGCAACAACGATAACTGTTCTGATGGTTTGTCTCGTCTGCATACTAGAGTTTATTTGATTGTGTTCCATGCATTCGCACGCGGTCGGACAATGCTTTTGGTGGAGAGCTGAACTGCATGCGTCCATGCCACCATGGGTCACAGCTGCCATTAGCTTCAGAAAAATGAGTCATTGGTATGCTGTTCCACCAGCTGCCGATCCTGAGATACTCGGGGACCGTCCTGCATATAGCTAAGTCATTGTGTTGGCTTGGATAGTGACTGCCCCTAAGATCGTACATTGTGTGTCTAGCCTTGCATCTGACCCTGGAGTCGCACGAGACACGCTGCGCACACCCTGAAACATGAACGGTTTGCTTGCTTGCATATTCAATATAAAACTTTGTTTCCAAACATGTTTCCAAAAGCAATGTAATATGACTCTGCTAGAACTGCATGAAACGAACCTAGGTAAAACTAGAAAGATCACTAGTAATGTAATATTTTATAACATGATTACTTAGTGCTTGTTTGAGTGAATGCATGTTTCTGTTCAGTTGTTTTATCTCACCAGTACTTGTATAAAGTGCTGACCCACCAACAGTTTACTTGCTCACAGGTACTGGATCGTCCGAGGGAGCGATAGGCGTGCCACAGTCCCGAAGACCCAGAATCCTGGTTTCGATTGTTGCCCCGAGAATGCTATCGTATAAGGAGGCATAATCTATGGAACGAACGTGTGCCTTTGCTAAAGAAAACCCAAGTTGCCTCGATTGTCCCGAACTCTCAGTTGGCCAAATGCATTGCATTGCAACAAGTCCCTTTCCGCTGCTTACTCGATTGATGCGATGATAGCCAACTATCAACTTAAACGATTGGCCTTGCACGGGCGCAACCCCAGGCCCGTGCGGCATCACGTCCCCCGAAAGCTCGACTCGGGCCATTCGATTAGCTCCTCTTCCTCCCTCACACCCGCGGGATGGACGCGGTGATTCGCGTCCGGCGCGCCGAGGCACGGTGATTCGTGCCCGGTTCGTTAAGTCCCGGCCGTACGGGGCGGGGCAGGGCGGAGCGGCGGCCCGGGCGGGACCGGGGCGTGACAGAATGGTATCAGAGCGGAATCGATCTTCTGGCCCAAAATCCGTTGCTATGACTCTGAGATATTATCGATATGGTTTTGCAAAGAGCGTTCCATACAATAAGTCCAGCAAATGTTTTCTGAACTTGAATTGCTTGACTATTTCGATTGAGTACGGCGAGGGACGGCACTATCGCTACTCGGGATATCGAGAAGTTTATCCTTGAAGTTTCGAGGATGAAACTTTTTGTTGGTTGGTAAGTATGTAACGCCCCGCTCCGCGTCGGCGTTATGTATCAGGTGAGTGGGCAGAACTTCGTTCTCTGATTCTTGCACGCCTTAATAATAACCTGAGTTTTTTGCTTGCAATGTTTTCTTAAGAGAATGATAGAACCTGCCTTGCATGTTAATGAACGAACTCACCTAGCTTGTCTTTGAAACAAAGTCTGCTTAACGTGAATCCTGAATCGCTTGCTTAGAGTGCATGAACATGTTCACTATCGTCTATGCTTCGAGAGAACCATACTGTGCCTGAACGTGTTCAAGTGATTAGTCGGATTGCCCCGCAACAACGATAACTGTTCTGATGGTTCGTCTCGTCTGCATACTAGAGTTTATTTGATAGTGTTCCATGCATTCGCACGCGGTCGGACAATGGCTTTTGGTGGAGAGCTGAACTGCATGCGTCCATGCCACCATGGGTCACAGCTGCCATTAGCTTCAGAGAAATGAGTCATTGGTATGATGTTCCACCAGCTGCCGATCCTGAGATACTCGGGGACCGTCCTGCATATAGCTAAGTCATTGTGTTGGCTTGGATAGTGACTGCCCCTAAGATCGTGCATTGTGTGTCTAGCCTTGCATCTGACCCTGGAGTCGCACGAGACACGCTGCGCACACCCTGAAACATGAACAGTTTGCTTGCTTGCATATTCAATATGAAACTCTGTTTCCAAACATGTTTCCAAAAGCAATGTAATATGACTCTGCTAGAACTGCATGAAACGAACCTAGGTAAAACTAGAAAGATCACTAGTAATATAATATTTTATAACATGATTACTTAGTGCTTGTTTGAGTGAATGCATGTTTCTGTTCAGTTGTTTTATCTCACCAGTACTTGTATAAAGTGCTGACCCACCAACAGTTTACTTGCTCGCAGGTACTGGATCGTCCGAGGGAGCGATAGTCGTGCCACAGTCCCGAAGACCCAGAATCCTGGTTTCGATTGTTGCCCCGAGAATGCTATCGTATAAGGGGGCATAATGTATGGAACGAACGTATGCCTTTGCTAAAGGAAACCCAAGTTGCCTCGATTGTCCCGAACGCTCAGTTGGCTAAATGCATTGCATTGCAACAAGTCCCTTTCCGCTGCTTACTCGATTGATGCGATGATAGCCAACTATCAACTTAAACGATTGGCCTTGCACGGGCGCAACCCTAGGCCCGTGCGGCATCACGTCCCCCGAAAGCTCGACTCGGGCCATTCGATTAGCTCCCCTTCCTCCCTCACACCCGTGGGACGGACGCGGTGATTCGCGTCCGGCGCGCCGAGGCACGGTGATTCGTGCCCGGTTCGTTAAATCTCGGCCGTACGGGGCGGGGCAGGGCGGAGCGGCGGCCCGGGCGGGACCGGGGCATGACACTCAGTGTCAACAAGTCAGGAACGGTGATACGAACCCAACGGAACTTCCAGAATTGGATTCCGATGAGCCGATCACAAAATCGCCCGTCAAGTGGAGCCTGTGGGGCCCACGATACGCGATTTCGTCAACGTTCTCAGAATCGGACCAAACTTGGGTCACAGGACCAGCGTATTACTATGAGTCCGATGGAGCAAGTTTTGTCTCGATCCGACGTGTGTACACAAAGTTACAGCGTGTTCCAGAACAGACGGATACGGGACGGTGTCGGCGGATACGCGTTGATTTCGGTGTGCACGCACATCCGAATCGACTTCTGCAAAATCCCACATGACCGTATCAATGTCGCACACGTTTCGGTAAAGACCGCTTGCGACCAAGTCGTCCCGTTTGGCGGGGCGCACTCAGTTCCGGGGTGAAACAGGACGTTGTTTTTTCCTATTTTTGGATCGCGGTTCACGGTCACCGCAGGACGCGATGCACCGAGCGGGTTGCACGGGCACCGAGAGGGTCATACAGTCTACGCAACTGATGGAATCAAAATCAGATCAGCGAGGAGAGAGAAAAGAATACCTGAACAGGGCTCCAAAAATTAAATTTCTCCGTGTCCGACACGTGTCCGAGTCGTGTCAGGGTGCTGCGACCTAGGGTTAGGGTTTCGAGCTGCTGGCCGGAGCTTGGCGGCTCGGGGCTGGCCGGAGGGAGGCAGGGGAGCGGAGGCTCTGGCCGGAGGTGGCGGCGCAGGGCTCGGCTGAGCGGCCGGAGGCGGCGGCGCAGGGCTGAGCCGGCTGCTACTGCGGCTGTGGCTTGGTGTCGAGGGAGGAGGAAGAAGAGGGAGCGGGGTTGGCCGGGCTAGGTGGCGACGGGCGGTCGAGGAGAGAGGGCGGTAGCGGAGGGCGGTGCTGGGGTTCGCGGGGACGACGGCGTGGGGACGTGAGATCCGGCGGGGGTCGAGGGGCAGCGCTGCGGGAAGAGGAGGAAGGAGGAGGAGATGGCGGCGCTGGCGATGGCGGGGCACGGCGGCGCTGGCGGCACGGCGAGGGGAGCGGTGGCGCAGGCACGGCGGGGAGGATGTCGGAGCTTGGCGGAGAGAGGGGAGGGATTAAATAGGTGGAGGAGGTGGTCGGGAAGGCCGAGGGAGGCGGCGCCGAAGGCGGAGACGGGCCGAGGGGTGCGGGGAGCAGGCGGGCGGCGCGGCTGGCGAGGCGCGGAGGGCGGCGCTGGAAGCGGGCGGCCGACCGGGTCGTGCGGAGGGGGAGAAGAAAATGGGTTGCGGGTCTGCGGGTTCGGGCGGGTGCGGGTTAGGGTTCGGTCGGGCGGACCCGACCCGACCCGATAAGGAGCGGTCGGTCCGGTCGGTTCAGCTGGACCGGGTTCAGGCCGGTTCAGCCCGGTTTAAACCCGGTTCAGCCCGGTTTAAATTATTTTAATTTTAAAAATAGTTTTCTGGCTTTTAAAAATGTTTTCGGGGTCCAATAAATTTCCAGAAAATTACCCTAAGTCCAGTATTTTATTTTACACCATAAAATATTATTTTTATAATATTTTAATATATTTTAAAAATATTTAATTTTATTTAATGCCAAAAATACCTTGTTTTTAATTAGCAAAAATTCTCGAAAATCCCAGAAAATTCTGAAAAATTCCGTTTTGAAAATCTTGAAAAATCAGGGGTTTACAATAGCAAGGTACAAGAATAACTCAAGCCAAATAAAATACAGTAAATAAAAATAGATCCTAAGGGCAAGCAATGTAACCAGCTATATGAAATACAATTTGAGAGCATTACTAGTACTCAGGCTGAAACCACTACAAGCTCTGTGTCGGAGAGCCGATAGCAGTAATATCATGAAGGGCCAAATATATGTGCCAAAGCTCTGGTATAGAGACAAAGGTACTCTCCAGTAACATAAGTATATATATATAATCATCCTATAGCCTGTGTGTCTCTCCCTACCCAATGTAACCTCACGTCTCATGTCCATAACACGCAAGATCATGACCTCTACCTAGTACAACGAGTCATAATGATATCTATGTAAGCAAGTCTTATGTCACGAATCCTGTAAACCTATAAAGAATCACCATGAATAACTCAGGAAAGATTCTGTCACATGAATAGTGTCAAGTTTCCTATGGTATGACGTACTTGGTAAAGCAAGCACGTAAAATATAGGATCGTGGAATCAACTCTCTAAGTGACGTTACACGACTCCGCGTACGGCATCGACACCCGAATCTTGTTCGGACGTTAAGCAACGTCTCACGGTCCTAGGTTAAACAGGTATATCACAGAATATATATATATATATATATATATATATATATATATATATATATATATATATAAAAAGAAAGAACTCAAACAATAAAGTTACAGGATCTACTGCAAGTTGGCAAGGTATACTTGCCTGGGATCTGAGCTCCGTCAGTTGCTCTGATATAAGTGGAATCTCCAGGTACGCCTCCAGATACTGAAAAAAATATCACCATTGTTCTCATAATACTTGAAATAGCTAGAATTGACTACCCATAAGTCCAATTTGGACACAGGGGCAGAATTGACAGTTTTTGGTCAAAGTAGAGTCCACATGTGGCCCACTTTGCACCAAAAAATATGCCAGAGATAAAGTTCTCCAAATTTGTCAAACATAGTATCTACGAGTCCAGAACGATGATACGAACCTAATAGAATATTCAGAAGTGGATTCCGTTGAGCCGGTCACAAAATCGTCCGTCAAATAGAACCGTGGGACCTACGAAACGGTGTTTCATCAACGTTCTCAGAATCGAACCAAACTTGGGTCACATGACTAGCGTAACGCTACAAATTTGATGGCACAAGTTTCGTTGCGAAATGACAAGCAGACACAAAATTATGACGAGTGTCAGAACAGACCGATACGGGATTTTTCGACGGATACGTGTTGATTTCGGTGTGCACGCACATCCAAATCAACTTTCGCAAATCTCATACGTCCGCGTTGACGATATACGCCTTTCGGTGTAATTCGCACTCGACGAAGTTGCCTCATTTAGCGGAACGTATCCGTTTCAAAAAATTTGGGTTTAGAAAACTAAATTTTTGGTCAATTTCAACCGCGAATAAAATACAGCATACAACAAATTGAAATAAACTAATAAAAGAGATTAAATCTCGATTATGTTGTCTAAATTATTATTCAAGTAAAATTTAAAAATATTAACTAGGTTGGAAGAAAAACAGCCATGAACATAGGTGTTTGGGACAGTTTCTGAACTACCAAATTGGGTCATTTTTTCTGTTTTGTATCGCGAATTGCGACTGACACAGGACACAATACACCAAACTAATTATACAGGGTTCAAGAGGGTCATGTGGTCTTCGTATAGGTTTCGACGGGTCAACATTTGGATTACTGTGTAAGTAGATACAAGGATGGGAAGTAGGGTACCTTGCTACAACTGTTGCTCAAAAATTCAGGCGGCTAATTTGCGGCGGCGTGCAACGGCGGTCCGACGATCGTCGGAGGCTGTGGTTGGTCGGGGTGGTAGATGAGATGATGGTGGTGAGGTTCGGCTAGGCTGAGAATTATATAGGGTGGAGGTAGGGCGGTTACAGGGAGTGGAAAGGAGGGGTTCGACCTTTTTGGAAGAGGAAGGGAGGGGGTCGTACGGTGGTCACTAGAATGGGAATGGGTTCGGGTTGTGGGTTAATGGGTTGCAGGTTCGGGTATGGGTTTGGGTTTGTTTATTTTGGTCTAGTTTGGTTTGGTTTAGGTTAGTTTGGGTTGAGTTGGTTCGGTCTGGGTTGGTTTAATTATAACAATGCATAAATGGCCAATAAAAATAGTTTTTGAGCCCAATTAAATTCCAGAAAAATTACACAATACTCTATTATTAGTTATACACCCAAAAATATAATTTTTGCACTATTTTAATAATTAATTTAATACACAAAAATATAAACCATTAAAGAATATTTATTATAATTAGCTAAAAATTACAAAAAATCTCCCAAAATATAATTCCAATAATTAAAATTCTAAAATTAAATTCTAAAAATCTGAGTGTTTATAATCTACCCACCTTAAAAGAATTGCGTCCTCGTAATTAAGAAAATTAAACGTAACCAGTCAAGAAAGGTTTGCTCCAGAAGAGATGATGTGTTTGCAAGACATGTCTGTTGAAGCACGAAACAAAGGATAAGGAACCATGAACAAGGAAAAATCAAGAGTAAGGGTGAGGGTTTTGTTCAAGCAGAACACGTACGAAAATAATAAAAACTTTTCCCTAGGCAATGAGAGATAAGTAACTCAAGAGTATATATATATATATATATATATATATATATATATATATACATAATTATCAATAAAAACTATACATACACCCTATCTATTATTATGTACATAACTATAATATAGTAACATGCACATACATACATTCATATTAATATACATAGATAACTATACATGTATGAATATGTATATATAATCATATAACATCCATATATAAATATAATTACCCATTTAAATATACATACATATATATATGCTACAATATATATATTCTAACACAATAATACATAATTACCATATAGTATCAATATATACATAGTTACAACTATATAGAATATATACTAAACACATATAATAATATCATACATATATGTAGTAACAACATATATACATATTATAACATATATATATATACCATAATATATATATATAAATATCTATATGTATATACAAATACATTATCCATGATTTAAGAACACAAGAAATAGATCTACATATAATTTGCACAAACATATGGAGAGTATCACACCGTATCCCACTAGATCTAGGATACGCATGTGACACGAGTCCACCAAACATCCAAATGTACCCCGAAGGACACGAACAAGTCACATATATTATTTATGAACAATACGAATAGTCAAATATAGATCTACGTGTCCGTGTCAAAATATGACATGTACAAAGTCCCGTGTCGGAGGAAAAAACTCCAAAATTAATACGTATCACCAAATTATTGGGATACGACCTACACGTACCCAATTGTGGATACGACACTAGCCCCAAACACACAAGCACATGCCAAATTGATCTATAGGATCAATTGACACACACAAATATTATCAATCTTGGAATTCCTCCAAAATTGACACAAAAAGCACCATAACTTTCTCAATAGGCCTCCTATGAACACAAAACCAAATCCTATGGGTAGCCTATGCATATGAGTTAATTTTCCATGGTTAAATATCAGATTTAGAATCTAAATTAAGGGAAAAAAACTGAATTGTACCTATTGGGAGATGGATTCCCAATGCAACCTCCAAATATGATTAAATTGGCTCCAACTTGTAGATCATTGCTCCTCTTTGTAGATCCTTGCTTCTTCCTTCTAGATCCTTGCTTCTCAAGCCTCCAATAGTAATTTGGAAAGGAATTGGAATAAAATTTGGTAGGAAAATGAAGTGGGAATGAAAGAATTTGGTTGAGGGAAATTCTAGATCTAGTTTTGAAATGAAAAGAGGGAAAAGAATTTTTCCCCCTCTTTAAATATAGGCCGGCCCCTATTTTTCCTCCCTCAAGCTACTATGTAATATCCAATATACCCCTTGGGTCCTCTCATAAAGAAATAATTAAGGAAGGAAGCTTCTAGTCTAATGGTTTAATTAATTTAATCCATCTCCTTAACAATAGGCTTTCTAAATGGGCTAAGTTCTAACCAATTAATTCATGTTGGTCCATGGGTCCAAAATAAACTAGTTAGGTCCACAAACACAAGTCCAAATTAAATAAATAACATCTAACAACAATTAAATAATACAACAAATAATTATTTATCATGCACAATATTTAATTAAACATGAAATTACTAAAATACCTTTCCTAGAAAATGTGGTAGTGACACTAAGGCGCAAATGAGCCCGACTCAGCATACGTGCGACACGGCGTAAGGATCGAGTAGGAGATTGGGTTCAAACGGATTTAGTGGTACCGACTGCTACGCTTGGGAAAGATTCAATAGTGCGATAGAATGGCTTGCGCTCAGGAAGTCTCGAGGACGAGAGTTTTTTCTGAGTGGTGTATAATGTAACGGCCCATTTCGTTCAAGCGGACTGCCGATTCAAACGACAAAAGTGCAACGTCCCGACCCACTTTGCTTCAGCAAGAATACTCGTTTGAGGCAAGAGGATTTCCAGACTTGTCCCTTCATGAGTTCGGCTTAGGCTTTCAGAGGCTCGCTCGGAGTATCCCTCGACCGAGGCAAATCATCGCTAAGGTGGATGGCTACGATAAACTTGTCTTTGCTTAGCCAGGACACTTAAAATATGGATGTTTCATGCTAGTCTCTAGGTGAATCACCCCCTGCATGCTAATAAGAATACAACGCACCTAGCTAAGGGAATAATCCCACCTTGTATTGCTTATGTTAGAACATGGAAATGAAACTCTGCTTATACATTGGACCTTGCATGCTACCTTTGCCTTGTGCAACTAGACCCCGCTATGCCTCGAGTAGAATGATATACATATGCTCTTCGTAGTGCATTGTTCACATGTTTATACTGCATGACCCTAGATTATGTCGCTCAGTAAAGTTCCTTTACGGTTTCACTCCTTGACTTACCTTCGGGCCCGACCCAACTTGAATGTTTAAGTTCCAATAGAAATGCATGCTTGCCTGCTTAGATGTTAACTTGTAATATTGCCTGGACTCAATATTTGCCACACGAAATGTATGCCACAATCAAGTAATACTATCACGTATTGTGCATGCATCCGAGTTAACCAGAAGACTATCAAATAGCTCTTATGTGCAAATGAACCTGCAAGTATCCGGGACCGTTTGGTCGCCAAGGCAGTCCCCGCACCAGGGGTATGCATCAAGGCAAGTTGGATACTAAACTGAATGATAATCATATCAAGTTTACATCTGAAGAGAATCATGTCAAGCCAAACAAACAATGCTCGTTGATCAAGGAGACTATGCAAGACAGATCATGCTATATGATTGTCTCGTTCTCGTTGATCAGGGAGATTATGCAAGACAGATCATGCCATGTGATTGTCTCATTCTCGTTCAAAACAAGAACTATAGATTATTATGTCAAGTTATGGATTTGGAAGACCCAAGACTGCGTGTCGCAGACAACTTGGAATCAAGGGGGATCTTCAGATCTCGTTCCACGGGCGATCTCCGGGGCACCGGGGGCGATCCGATCCGGATGGAACTATCGAATAGTCTCTGACTGAGCGGGGAGATGGAAGTGACACATGCACCTTCGTCATCTGTGTGCCGAGACTATTAATTAGTCCTTTATGGCTATGCCAGTGACAATTGTTCATATAGATAAGTCATCCTCGCTCAACGGCAATCCGCGTGCGAGTCATTGCATCGCATCGAGAATAATCTGAAACACCTGAACGATCATGGGATAATAACACTTGTGCATAAAGAGCACTTGAACATCTTATGCATCATACCTGATCATCCGAGTAACTCGTGCATCCGAAACATAACCTCGCTCACGACACTTGTGTTTGCATAAGTTATTTGCCTGGATTTTATTATATGAATGCTTGTGCTTGAATTAACTTGGTTTGCCTTGGACAGGGAAGCACAAATGTTAAGTTGGTAAGTCTCGCCATATTTTCTCTTATATCGCACGGCGCACTGCCACACGAGATAGGCTATTCAATATTTGTCATAAAACTGATCCTAAGGCAACTAGAAAGACAAAATAATAGTTGGTGTACGGAACCTATATTACATGTTTGAATTTGTCGAGCGGGCGAGTAGCCTCCCCACCAGTGCATTCATGTACTGATAATCTACCAGATTGCTTGTAGGGTGTGGGAGAACCTCGTTCGGTGCGGATGCCTCCTTCGTGCGTGAGAAGGCGTGGAGTTAAATCCGGAGCCTTGGAGCGTTGCGTCCAAAACTGAAGCACATATACAAGACATAATATTGGAACATCGCATGTACATCTTTCCATAAATGTAGCCATTTGGCACGCTTTTACTTTTTCAGAGAGAGAGGCTTGAGCGACTTGTAATCTCAGCCTAGCGTCGCCTGTAACACTTGTTTATATCAATAAAGAGTTTTTTTTACTATACTTGTGTTATTCAATGCTTTCGCTATTGATGACTCAGTGAACTTGTTACCAATCGCCCATGCGTTTATAATTCTGCTGCACTAGGACAATTTGTACGACTCTGTGGCTTAGACCTCTTACCGCCAGCCAATGAACCACGACCTTGCATGGGCGCGGCTCACGGTCGTGCGAAATCATGCTCAGATGGGTCAAGCGATCGTCCTGCGGGAGCGCTGGCGTGGTGATTCTCGCCTAGCAGGGACGGCAGATTAGCCTGCGGGAGATTGGGCCGTGACATCCGCCTCCTCCTCCCCCGCCTCCCGTTGCCTCCTCCTTCCGCCTCCTCTGCATCCCGCCGCCTCCTCCTCCTCTGTCACGACCCGCACCCAGAACTTAGGCATGAGTCGTGGGTACGTCCAGCCTACGCCGCAGCATCGGCGGTAGAACGCTGTCTAGGTCTCAATTCTACGAATCATAACTCACAATATAACCTGTCAATGATCTCAACTCCATAAGGAGGACAATGAATAATGCATATGATCATCAAAACATATGGTACTCAATCACAATAACTATAGAGAAGTAATTGGCACGATAAGATGTAAAAGATAAGGAAGTTCTGACATGAGGCCAACACACAACCCAAATACAACAATAATCTAGAGTCTAGCTATCCCAACATAAATACAATCCAAATCTTTAGTTTATAACAATTTAATACATAAATAACTAGACCAAGAAGCTGTCTAAACGACTACGGGTGGTGTCTCTGATCTAAGGAGAGAGACTCCTCTAGAATCTCCGGTATGTAGTCTCCCTCTACTCCTGGACTGTAGTGAGTAGGACATAAATTCTCAAGATCCTCTGAAAATATTATCCAGTCAGGATTGGAGCGAAGCACAAACACTAAACATCAGTTTAAATTATATTGACAAAAACTATAAGACAGTGTAAGGAAATACATGATGAAGAATGCTAGAAAATAAGGAATACTGGAGAGACATGTAATCAACAATAGTACTAACTAGCAATGAACAGATATATGTGAATGCTAGAAATGAGTGAACTGGAATAAAGAATAGAAATTCTAGCTAAGTGTTGTGAAATATCAGTTTACTATGTGATCAGCTTGGGACTAGATCAGGCTTGTTATATATGATTGGTTATGATATATGTGAGGTCAAGCTAACCATCTGGTTAGCTATGATATGAGCAATCGTCAGGCTAATCATATATAACAGGCTATGAGGCATGTAAATGGCCATGCTACACCCTACGTGATATGTGGGGTGAGCTATGATGCATGTAAAGTAGGGTATGCTCATATAATCTTGCTAATATTTCTCTGTCCCCAGCTAGCACGATGGATTTCAATCACGACTCCTCATGACAGGTATCTATGATACTAGCTCGTGTATCCACAGTGTCAGAATCAAACATACACTACAACTAGAATCGTAGTAATAATCAATATAATAAAAACTGTCAGAGAATGTACTCACCTGTGGTCCTGAGCGATGAATGATGATCGATGTCCAAGATATAATCACAAGGACCTAATTATAAAAAAATTAGTGTTAAAAGGTGTTTGAAAAGATATACATGAGTACTTAACTCTAGTTTAGGCATTCGGGTCGTTTCTAGGTCACTTGGTCTCTTACTAGACTAATCAATAGAACACTAATACCTATAGGTTAAATAATCTATGTGTTATATACTAACTAGTATATAGATAACTATCTACTAGTAGTAACTGACTAACATATTGATACTTAATATTATACTAACCTCTTAGCTAACTTATAGCTCTAATGATAACTCATAGACACTAACTAAAAGACACTGTCTCATACTAGCTGAACATTATTTCTAATTCTTAACCCATGACACAATGAAACACACTCAACACTTGGATACACACTCTCTAAACTTACAGACACAACCATATACACAGACACAACTTCCTCTACCTACTCTGCACCAGAATGTTGTAACTCCCCTTTCTGCAGGTTGTTGCACTGCCTAGTGCATGTCACGCCCCGATCTCCCGCAGGCTAAATCGGCCGTTCCCGCCAGGCGAGAATCACCGCGCCAGCGCTCCCGCGGAACGATTGCTTTGACCCATCCGGGCATGATGCCGCACGAGCGTGAGCCACGCCCGTGCAAGGCCGTGGTTCATTGGCTGGCGGTAAGAGTTATAAGCCACAGAGTCGCACAGATTGTCCGAGTGCAGCAGAGTTTATGAACGCATAGGCGATCGATAACAAGTTCACTGAGTCGACAATAGCGTAAGCTTTGAATAACACAAGTTGAAGTAAAATAAGCTCTTTATTGATATAAACAAGTGTTACAGGCGGCGTATAGCCAAGATTATAAGTCGCTCAAGCCTCTCTCTCTGAAACAGTAAAAGTGTGCCAAGTGGCTACAATTGTGGAATAATTGTACAGGTGATGTTCAGGTGATGTTCCAATATTATGTCATGTATATGTGCTTCAGTTTCGGACGCACCTCTCCAAGGCTTCAGAGTGAACTCCTGGCCTTAGGACGCACGAAGGAGGCATCCGCACCGAACGAGGTTCCCCCGTACCCTGTAAACTATCTGGTGGATTATCAGTACATTGAATGCACTGGTGGGGAGGCTACTCGCCCGCTCGACAAATCCAAACACGTAATATAGGTTTCGTGAACCAACTATTAAGTTGTCTTTCTAGTTGCCTTAGGATCAGTTTCATGCAAAGATTGAATAGCCTAATTCGTGTGGCAGTGCGCCGTGCGATATAAGAGGAAACACAGCGAGACTTACTAACTTACCATTTGTCCTTCCCTGTCTAAGGCAAACCAAGTTAATTCAAGCACGAGCATTCATAATGAAAAACAAGGCAATAGCGTATGCAAACACGAGAGTCGTTATATCATAATCGTTCAGGTGTTCAGTTGTTCTTTTGACGCGATGCAATGACTCGCACGCGGATAGCCACTAAGCGAGGATGACTTAACTATATGACATGAGTCGCTGGCATAGCCATAAAGGACCAATCCCAGACGAGAATGGAACGCAACGAAAGCACAAAAGGTGCTACGAACTATCTCGCCCGCACACGATGGATTTGCACATGAAGTTGTCCCAGACGAGAATGGAATGCAATGAAAGCATAAGAGGCGCTACAAACCATCTCGCCCACACACGAGGGACCACACGTGAAGTTCCATCCCGATCGGATCGGCCCCAATGCCCCGGTGACCGTCCGTGGAACTATACCTCGTTTCCGAGTTGTCCGCGACATGCAATTATTGGTCTTTCCAATTTCACGAGATATACGAGAACACGAGAACACGAGTACACAAGATGCTTGAATCATGATTCTTGTAAAGTGAATAACTTGCCTTGATGCATTTCCCTTGGGGCGGGGATTGCCTTGGTGACCTAACGGTCCCGGATACTTTCAGGATCATTCTTGCACGGAACGACTATTAGATAGTCTTCCGAGAAAAACTAGATGAATGCATGACATGCACAGTATTACACAATTGAGGCATAGTTTATGCGACAAGCATCGAACGAGGTAATATATATATAAGCAGGCAAGCATGCATTTATATAACATAAGCATTCACGTTAGCTCGGGCCCGAAGGTAAGCCGAGGGGTAAAACCGTAAGGGACTTCCCGAGAGACACGATCTAGGGTAGCATGCGAGGGTCTGAATACAAATAATATTTCAATTCCATGTTTTAACATAAGCAATACAAGTTGGGATTATTCCCTTAGCTAGGTGCGTTGTATTCTTATTAACATGCAGGGGGTGATTCACCTAACGACTAGCATGTAGTATTCTATATTTTAAGTGTGCTGGCTAAGCAAAGACAAGTTTACCGTAGCCACCCACCTTAGCGATTATTCGCCTCGGTCGAGTGATACGTCAAGCGAGCCTCTGTAAGCCTAAGCCGAACTCTTGTAGGGACAAGTCTGGATATCATTTGCCTCAAACGAGTATTCTCGCCTGAGCAAAGCGGGTCGGGACATTGCACTTTTATCGTTTGAATCGGCAGTCCGCTTGAGCGGAACAGGGTGTTACAGTGCATCTCTTCCTGCTGAAATTGTTTTACTACAAAACCCGACCTCTGATACATTGCCTACTACTGCCCCCTAGTACCAGTGCACCACCGTGCACCCATACTCTCATAATATCTGATACTTAAATCAGTGTACCACTGATAATCTAATTGCACATACCCCCCCTGCACCTCAAATCATGCCAATGGACTATACCTCACACACTACCCTTACACTCAGGGATTTATACTGCCTAAATCCTATGAAGAACAACCTCATCCCTCGACTGAACTGCCATCCAACCCTCATCTCCTTCCTGCAGACCTCATTACAAGTCTGCACACAACTCCTAACTGCAGGGTCCAAGTGCAGAGCTTGCAGTTCAAATAGCTGAACAATAACTGAATGGACACTCTGCAGAAACCCGCTACCTGAACTGTATAACTACCACCACACTGAAACTGAACTGAGCCCCAAATAGCAACACTCCTACTGATACTCACTTAGACTGATACCTTTGTATCAGTTTCCCCTTACACTCATAACATACACACAACCAATCCTAATCGATACTAAACATCAGTCAGACATTAATTACCATCCAACTGATATTGAGTATCAGTACACAACATGGTCTTCCCCATCACCCGAGCTTACAACTGATGCACACTGCCTGTGCTGGCCTTCACCTGACATGCACCACGGTGCATTTGGTGCACAAGTTATGCACTCGGGTATTGGCAGCTACCTGCTGCTCATCTCGATAGCACAGCAACTACCCGTTACCACCTCACCTATCCACAATGTCACTAGCCACTGCACACACACAATGAAATCCAAAATACGATTCTCCCTTGCTTGCACAGCAGCCACAGTCCTAAACTGGTATCAATGTATCATCTCACTGATACACTGGAAACCCGACACTCTAGTTGCACCTATGTTAACTCTCTGTCTTGCTGTGGCTAGCATCCCTGTGCATTGAGGCACTGCTAACTGCACAGTGGGTCAATGCACATTGCTGTGCTCGATGCCTCTGCTCATACTATCCAGCAATGCATGAATGCCTCACTTATACTGCTCAACCCGATAGCACTGCACTACTTATCACCACCATACCAATCCACAATGTCACTCTCAACTGCACACAACCTAACGCAACACTGATACTGAACACACAGGGAAACCAAAACACCCACAACTCGATCCCCCTTTAATACCTTGAACAACAGCCACACACCACACTGAGGAACCCGAGCTCTCTATGTAACAGTCCCACACCAATATATATATATATATATATATATATATATATATATATATATATATCTTCATGCATAAACCCCCAATATACAACTAAAACATCTACATATACAATATAGATATATAATATATATATTTAGTATGATTAGTGTTACGAAAAGTAGGGAAAATACACCCTTAAATCCAAAACCCCCAAATAACATATGACACCAAGAATAAATCATCATAAAACCAATAGACACTCATGCTCTCCCTTAATAGCTATTCTTAAACCAATGGGTGGGCTCCTTATGGCCAAACAAATGATAAAAACAAAATTTAAAGGAGAAATTTTATATTTTTACCTATTGGGAGATGGATTTCCAATACAACTTCTTCTTCTTCAAGGCTCCTTGTGACCAAAGCTTCTAGGCCTCTTTAGATGAGGAAAAAATGAGGGATTTGAGGTTTAAAAATTCTGAAATTTGATTGAGGAAGGAAGGGATTTTGGGGAGCTATTTTTATGGTTTCTTCATGAGTCATGAATGACTTTGAGGGAGGCTCCCTCCCTACTTATAGGGCCGGACACATTCTAGGGTTTATGGTGGCTATGCATAAGGTCCTCAATGCCCCTATGGTTAGTCATGAAGAGTCATTTAATGGATGGGGTTTTAATCCTAAGTGAGGGACCTAATTAGATTCTAATTAAAAGAATAGGGATTAGTCTAGTGGGTTTAATGTCTAGTCTAATGCAAGGTTCATGATCACAATCAAGTCTAGTCCACTAACCCATGTCATTAATGAATATAATATATATATTACCTATCATGCAATTATTAACACAATATATATAAATATTGTAAATGACCATAAAGTTCCTATTCTAGAAATGTGGTAGTGACATCCTCCTCCTCAGACGGTTTGGGTTGGAATTAGGGTTATGGTTTGGGATGGGAAAGAGAAGGGATTGAGCTGTGCTGAATAATTTTTGAGCTGTACTAAGTAAAAGTTATAAAAATATGGACTGTTATGAAGTTATGAACTCTACTAAGCGATTTTTTTGGTAGTCCCTGTAAACTGAGCATTTGCTAAAATATTTCTTTAACTATTCCATCTTCCTCGACTTGGGTTTTCTTTTGCTCGGAGCCACTGAAGCGGGAAACAGTAAAAAGAAGGGGAAATTGGGGGTTTGCACTCCTATGGCTTCTCAACCCCATCCCGACGAAGTAAGCTACCATTTCCAAAACCCTAATTTCGTCTGCATTCTTCAAGTTTTTTTTTATTACTGACAGTCTTTTCCGAATCAGGGAGATGATCTCGGTGGTGATTTCTCCGGGAATCGCAGTAGTACCAAACGCTCAGGTTTTCTCTCTCTTTATATTCTATTTTCATGGTACGATTCCTCCACTTTTCCAAACAAATTATAGTAATCCGTTGCAGGTGAGAAGAGACCGTTCGGAGATCTTGATGCAGGAGAGGATGGTTTTGATTCCAAGAAGGTGATCCAAATAGAAGTATATATTTATTTTCTTGAGAATGTTGAATTTATAATAGGAAATATCATATGGATTCCTGTTAATTTTCATTCTAATTGGCCTGTACCATTGTTTGTTCGATGCTATGTTGCACCGACACAAACAATACACGACTGTCCTGATGATCTCGGAGTGCATGTGTCGTGACAGTGACACCACTATGCATCACGGATACATCATCAATTTTGGACTTCTGTGCTGTTCTTTCTAGGTTCAGTGGATCATGATATTTGTTAAGCGAGAGAGTTTCAAATAGGAAACCATCAAGTTATGACTATTTACAAATGGAAGCCTCCCTTTTCCCCGAAAGAGCTGCAATGACCTACTTAGCAAGGAGCTAAAATACAGCCAAGTGAACAAATTACTACCTCACTCGCTACATTTATCTACGAAAAATTTACCATGAATCTTTTTTGTTCAAATTGAAATCTTAAAACTTTTATATCAGCTAAATACCTTGAACTCCATGAATTTGTCAAAAGAAAAAGGTACAGTGATGTTTGTACCCTATAAGTGTCATGAATACTACGGAGAGGATGTTGGTGGTAAGGTTCTAAACGGCGGTAGGCAGGTGAGCGACAAAGAGGATCCGTCTGCCACCTAGGCCTCCTAGGTCTTCCCTAGACGCTTGATATATTTTGGACATTTTTTACTATTTGACCACAGTTTTTTTGCATAATATGCATATTTTAAGGGTGTTTTATGCATAACTAAGTTGTAGAACAAAGATTTATAAAGTCTCAGTCTTGTAAAAGTGAACAATATGTCCACAATGCTTGCAAAACTGTTTTGTCAAAATATCTAGTCAGGTATTGCTCCACCTAGGTGTCCGCCTACACCGCCTCACCTCCGCCTACGCCGCCAAACATTCGTTGACTGCCTACTCCACTGCCAACGACAAAAGTGGTGCGGAGAGCGGCCGTCTCGCTCCTAGGCGTCCGCCTCAACCGCCATTTAGAACACTGGTTGGTGGTGAAGGATGGTGGGTGCTTTGTCCGCGCCATGAACATTGGCCAAAGGTAGGGCTATAAGGGAGAGGAGAGAAGGAAGAAGATGGTGGTAGTGGGTTAGGATCTAGGACGAGGAACTAAGAAACTGGTGATGGTGAGTTAGGGTATGCTAGTGTGGAATATGTTTTAGGGATGGTGAAAGAGGAAGAAGATTATAATGGTGGTTTAGGATTTAGGGATGGAAGAGGGAAGAAGATTGTGGTGATTGGTTAGGATTTGAGGATGTAAATCTTTTATCTTTTAGAAGTAGTGATGTTTTAGATTTGTAATTCTGAAACTGGGTAGCAAAGTGATAATAACTAAAAGTTGATGGCAGTCATGTGAACGAAAAAGTCATGATAGCAAAGTGAACATGTGCGAAAATTGAGAATACTAAGTGCAAAAAGCTTAAAATATTTAGAAAAGCTAAAGGTTTATACTTGTATACTAAAAGTATTTCTAATTATGAAAACCAATGTTGATTGTGGTGTTATACGTGTGGAAAACACACATTTTGTTATTGTTGTTCAATTGCGTAAATGGAACTTGCAAAGTTCATCTTTGCGTTATGGGGAACGGGAGAATTGTTGACTTGGGAATAGCTATGTAATGAGATTGGTCACCTTGATTTTCTGCCTTTGTTCGTGGAGATCACTTACTAAAATTTGATTTTATATTGCTAATTCAAGTATTGAAGTAATAAAGGACACCCAAAGTTGCTAATGTTATAGAGGACAAGGCCATTAGTACACAGCAGAATGCAAAAGAAGGGCTCATGAAACTCACCCCAAGAGTTTGTAATAAAAGCGTACTTGTAATGTCACATTTAATTATCTGTTGAGAAAAATAACATTTGTCTAGGAACTTGGGACTGAAAATTATTACGAAATCGTGATCCTAAATTCCTAACTAGTTATACTTTTCAAGCTTTTCCCATCAAATTTGGTCATACCTCATGAAGTTCAGAAACGATACCATATGGAGAAATCAAAAGGAGGTTCAAAATAGGAAAAGGGAGTCATTGAACCAAAAAGGATTCACGAGTATATGACTATTCCTCCCGAAACTTACTTCAAGTCTTCAATATGCCGTTACATGCCTCAATTTTCCACACAGTTGTATCACCACCCACAACGACACAGAAATTACATCCACATAGCTTCAACAACACAAATATTTTTAGCCAGATATGTGGATCCTTTTCTTTCATTCAGCCGCACGAAGGGCCATTTCTCTGTCAACATTATCAATACCATATCTTTTTTATACCTAAGTTCATTTTGGTTTCATTTTAGTCTACCCCTCTGCTTCTTCGACGAAAATTTGCACTCACGACAGGTGCATTTATTGGTCTCCATGGCCAATGTCCTCAAATATTTTCCTTTATATTTTTATTAATTGTAACTATCAAGTATCTATAATTTCCTATGAGTGCAGCCATTTTGTGTTCACTCTTTTATTGTAGTGGTCTCGGACAAAGGAGAAGAGTAAGAGTAACATATGCAAGAACAACAAATATTCATTCCAAACTTTTTAGTGTAGTAGAAGAATACTAATTTTTTTCATTGCCATCTCTTCTCTAACATTTGCAAATGCTAGTCCTTTCCTCAGCTACAATACGAGTTAATTTCGGTCTGTCCTAAGTCGCAGGAGCTCCTTTGGTAAAGCTTACTACTACTGGTGCTCGAGACCATCTGACGCATGGCAGGACCTAGAGGGCAACCTAGATGGGTTGATTCACGATAGAATAAATATGAGATTTGTGGAAGTCAAATTATAAAGTGACATTTAGTAATAATCCAACCATAAATAAACCTAACAGATCGTGAAGCAAACAATTGAAAAGAGTACATGCACGGGTTTACCAAATAATTTTGAAGTTGAATCATACAATCTGAATGCTCCGAATCTTGCTTCAAAGAGGATTCTATGCCACGATGAGTCTACCTTACGGGTCTGAAAGCCGTCCACGATCCAAATGAAGAATCTCAACTTTATATGGAGTTAGATTATCGGGTTTGAGAATGGATTTAATTGATCTAAAGTTCGAGTTCTGTTTTTGATGGACCCGAGAGGAAAGGGTGCTAGTTTTATACAGAGAAGATGGAAGAAGTGGAGATGGGATTGATTGGGCTTACTGATTTGCAAGAGGATAATATGAATGTGTTTTATAAATGTTTGTATCTGTTACATAGCCTAACAACTTGGCCATCAAGAAACCAATCCCATTCAAACTTATCAGATATAACCTATCCTAATCCTAATAAATAAACCAAACAGACAAAATAAACCAAACCAATGTCTAATTAAAGCCAAATATCTAAATCAGTCCTTACTAGATTCGAACTCAAATTGGGCCCAATTTGTGTGAATTGTTCCTCCGTCAACCATCTTATACATTTCTCTCTCTATTATCCTTAATTGACATCACCTGCAGTTTTAATGGATACAAGCGTCTCTTCTCCTGTCTTTTAATTTATTATGGTCTTATTATGACTGTTTGTAGAAACTTTGACGTTCATATAACTAGTACATAGATGTGGGCCATGTAGATCTTGCATTGGATACATAAGATTTTGTGTAAATATTAATACTGGTTCACTTGACAGAACGTGTACAATGTCTTGCCTCTTTTCCCTGTGAATAACAAGAGATCTAGGATCACATTGTTTTCTCAAACTGTAAGCCCCCTAGGTTCATTAAGTTAAGAGTGCTAACTTCGTCTTATTAGTTTCTGTTTCTCCAAATAATGTTATTCGATTGCTGCCTGGCTACACCAAAATATTCCACAGGAACATTCCCTGAATTTGTTGAACCAGCTCCCTTCAGTGAAGAGATTAAAGGAATAATTATTAGTCATGCATATGGATCGAGGTAGAGGGAAAAGGGTGCCGTGGTAAGTGATCGAGGGTAGTTACTGAGGGCCCTTAATCATAAGGTTACAGTGAGGCCATTTTTTTGGCAATTTGTTTGGTCTCAACAGGTATCTCTCCAATCCAGTGACTTCTGCCTCAAGATAGATCCCTCAACTTGGACGAAGACTGCCACCTAGAGTCAGCCCATGAACTTCTTTGTTGCCGCCCAGTGTTAAAGAATCATCATATTTTTAGTTTAACCACACCTCATCAGGCAGCTCCAGAACATCATATGTGACCTCCTGGAGGCTGTTCCTGCAATACTATGTTTCGATTGTGTTTGTTCACTAACTTTAATAATGTCTTGTTACGATGCTACTTCATCCAAATTATTGTTGACACTTGGTTGCATTTTGTAATGCATCTTGTATGCAATACAAAAAGCGGATCCATCTTATGATTCCATTTCTTTTTCTTATTTACTGCTTAAAAGTTGCTGTAAAAGTGTTCCTTAGTTCCACTATTTCTCACTTATATAGTTACATTTTGAGACTAGTATTCAAATATATAATGATCTCATTTTCCATTGTAATGCATCTTCTTTATGGATAAAAGCCTCCTGACTCAAACATTACATGATTTGGTATCATTTAGTTCTAGACATTGTGAAAACTAATTCTCGTCTCAAACATGAAGGGGAAATTGAAGGTTGAAGAAAGCGGGCCTGGTGCTGCCACTGGAATGATCTTGTCACTTCGTGAAAGGTTACTGAGACCTTATATATAATTACTTTATACATGAATAAGAAGTTAACCATAGAACCAGCCATCATTTGGTTATGACACTGATCTCAAATTTGAATTCTCCATTTCTTGCTTCAGTCTGCAGAACTGTAAGGATGGCCTTGCAACATGCCAGGTATGTTGTTAGTTGAGGGAAAAAATAATTAAACAAGGGGAACATATGTAAATTATTTGTTCTTCTTTCTCAAGTGACGTACCTACTTCGTTTCTTGCCTGTTTATGAAGATTGTATTATTTTCTTTTGTTAGCCCATCTTTTAGTTTATATACCTATTTAACTTTTCTTTGTTTCATTATGAATTGGGACTCTACAGTTTCACTTATAATCTTAGGTATTTAATATGTCTGCCAAAACCATTGAAATTTTCACTAATGTCTGTTTGGAATCACTCACTAAAATCACCAAAAACCATGCAAGAATAGGCACACTAAGATACTTAGTTTATGATGATAAATTTTATCTGGTGTGTGCCATGTAGGGCTTCTTTAGGCTTTGCTTTTGTATCAATAAGGTCCAAAGTGAAGGAAGTCTCCTTGAACATGTTTTCGTAATACTATATTTTTTCACCAATGATTATACCAACAACATTCCTGGTTTTATGATTTCTTCGTCTGACATTTCCGTGAACTAAAATAGGCAAATGTCTAGGTTCCATAAACACAAACACATATTCAATATGGACATGATACAGATTATAAATACAACATTTAGAAAAAAAGGATACGGTTATGACATAGATACAATTGTAGACAAATGAAAACATATTTATGTTCATATTTTATACATTAGATCTTAATAATATCTATTTTTAATCATGGTTTGGATAGTAACTAGGTTCCGAAAAGATGCAGAAATGGTTCATTGCAAAGAGACATTACTTTCTCATATCTGAATTATGTTTGGATGACCATGGCCATGCCAAATGACTTTAAATCATGTTTGGGGTCCTTTTGGAGCCTACACATGGGCAGGCCATATTCGACATGAGTATCGAGCAAGTATCATGTTGGATATGTGTAAGATACAAATATAGATACGGTACTCTGGAGGAGTACCTATGTCCTGTGCAACCTAAGAGAAAAAAACTTTTCTATTGGAAATGTTCTCACTGAAAACTAGAAGCATTTCCACTATTTAAAAAAAAATAAAGGTAAATTCTGTTTGGTATTCTAGGTTCCAAATGGCCTTTCAGTGTTACCTAATAACGGGGTACAACCAGGTTATGATGGTTGTTATAACTTGATTTAATGCCTAAGCTAAAACTTGACTTACAAGTTATAATGACATTAAAGTGCATCTAAGTTTAACCTGTTGTCATAATGTTACATTTGCCAACTAGTAGCTTTACATACTCCTTTTCTTAGTTTTATTGGACTGAGTTTGACTGCACAAGGATGGCTAAAATTCAGTCCATCTGAATATAATCCAGACTTTCGTGCACAATTAAGTGTTTGGATGGGTACAATTCTTGTTTTATTCTAGGAAAATCTGATTGTTATGCAATGTTTGTCCTATTGAAGGCCCGGAACTGACTTTTATCCAATCTTGAAGTATAATTGAGTAACCCCGAAAATTTTAATTTATAACCTTGTGACAGCTGTAAGATGTTTAATTATATTTGTGAAATTTTATATGCAACTTAGCAGTCCAAGATGACAATCGCATTTTATGCATGGATGACTGAGTTTAACTCCTTGATGCCTCTCTAGAAGAAATCAAGAAGTGACAATAGTTTGGAATGAAGTAATTCTTTCTATTAGCTCTGTTTGCCACATAGTCTGACCGTTTCCCTATCCAGAAGTTGCTTTGACTGGGCATTTTCTTTATGTATGGTTTAACTTCCTATTTGGTTTTGCACCTATATGTCTGGATTTCAATTTACTGTTTTTTTGTTTTAATGTTTCAGTTGCTTTGGCATTTTCAGATCCGTTCTTGATATTGCATTCTTTATAATGACTGACGTAATGAGTATTGATTTTCACATTGAAAACTATTCTTTTAGGGCCTGTTTGGTTTGCCAGGAATTGAAATTCCATCAAAAGATTCTGGTAATTCTTGTTTGGATGACATGGTATGATAAATGGAATTTCGATTCGGGTGTCTGCATGGGACCATGAATTATAATCCCATTGTTTGGTTGAATATAATTTAACCATCCGGTTTAGTAACAGGTGAAGCGAGGGGTCCACAATCTTTTTTTTTTTTTTTATGATGACAACAGATTCTAGGAAATTGGTTTCACACGGAGAATACTTCCTAGTTCGGTGTAGCAATTTGGGAATTTATATTCTCAGCTGGAAATACAAATTATCACTTTTTCTGCCAACCAAATGATAATATTTGGATCAATTCATGGAATTGAGGATCAATCGGTTACAAATCTCTGCAACCACAGAGGCCCTTATATCTTGTTTGTTGTAGTTTCATGTATTTGTGGAAGGGTCAGTCTTGCGTAGTTGCTGTGTTGCATGAACATGGACACAACACGATAAAGACACGGTGACACGGAGACAACACCTATTTTGGTGTTTCCTAGTGTACTTTTAGAGTGTCCGAAACATGTCCGGCATGACAATACCCACATTTTTTGAGTCTCCGTGCTTCCTAGGCTGTTATACAGTTCTTTATGAACACGAGATGTTATCTGTTGCCTTTGTAGGTGTTTAAAGTCCAGGCTTCTTTGCCCACCATCCCTAAGGAAAAGAGGGTTACATGAATTGTTTTTTTTTGTTCAAATGACAAAATTATTGTTTTTTGATTTACATGCAAGTAGGATCCATCATCTCTCATTGGGTTTTTTTTCACAGCCATGCTTCATGTGGGATATCACATAATATAAATATTATAATGGATGTGTCTCTTTAGTGGTGATGTATCCCTTGTATCTATGTCAAAATGGGAGTCTTGGTAAAGGTATCTCTGTTCTAAAAGGCGTCCGCCTAGGCGCTAGGCGCCAGGTGCCCGTCCGATGTCCGCCTAGGCACCTGCCTAGTCCCCCGACGCTCAACTATACATATTTTAGGATTGTATGGACTTTTTTGCAAGTTTCAGTAGGTTTTTTTTAGATTTTATTTTATTTTTTTGAACCGCCTAAATCTAGGCGGCCGCCTGGGCAACCGTCTAGGCGGGCTAGGCGCTAGGCGGCGGCTGTCCGCCCGCCTAGCGCTTTTGAAAACCTTGAAAGGTATACGATAGCTAGCTAATATCAGTTTTAGAAAAACCGGTGAACTCAAACCTTACCTGGCTGTCGGACCGGTTGAACAGTTCGGTTCAAATTCAAAGATGCTGATGTAATAATAAAATTTAAAATTATATATAAGTTTATACTTTATATGTTGTATTCTTAAATTACAATCATGATTATGACCTTTTTATTTTAGATTTTGCAAAAGATCATATGAGGTGCTCAAAGAATTTTTCTTTCCCCCCCAAAGAAATCAAAGTTGGAACGCTTTTTGGAATTGTGTTTGTTGCTTCACTATTTCTTTTTCTTCTAATAATAATTGAATAGAGTTAGTATTGGACAATAGTTTTGAATTTCTTTCCATGGTATATTTACTTTTAATTTTTATTGAGTTAAAAGCATACCAATTGAATATGGTGAGTTATGACAACCACAATCAAAATATATTGATCTACCAATTTCGTGTACCAACAAAATATTCATGCACAATTGCTATACATGTGCTAATACATTATAAAAAAACACAAATTGGTACAAACTAGAGTAATGTGTAATAAAAAAGAGAGAGAAAAAGACCAAATGCAACAAAAGAAAGACACTAATTTGCATACTACTATGAGCATATGTACGTGGATATGTACCTTAGATGCACAGATTTTAACAAGCAACCTAAGGGGGCTTAATGGTTGAGAGCATGAACTGGTAGATAAGTGATCGTGTGTGTTTGAGTCTTAACATCTCCAAAATATTTAAACATATAGAAAAGAGAGTTTTATTTCTTCTTTATGAACCATGCGGCGTGACAGGGTCGGACGGTTTGAGTGGTTTGAACGGTCTGATCCGGTTCAGGGCGGATCAACCGCACTAGCAGTTCACAGCTAGTGGATCCGACCCGGAAAACTCACCGGGTCACTGTTCAACCGTCCGGTTCGAACCGGTTTTTAAAACATTGGCTAATATACATACTGTTTCAAGGGGACCAAGATATCTATTTCTCAAAAGGTTAGCTACAACCTTAAGCAGAGGGTGTGCTCTATCTAACAAGGTGTACAGGGGCCCCTCTGCAGGCCACATGGCTTACTTGGATAGGACCCAAAAGTGGTCTTTCTTTTTGGAGACATACATAACTTTTAAAATATTCAAGCAGTGTTAAGGCTTTATTTTTGTTGCTTCCTGTGGTCTGTGGTAGAGTAGTGATTTTTTGGGAGAGTAGTGATTTTTTGGGAGATTTTGTTCTCGTTGTAAGCAATCTATGCAAGATGCAGGATGCATTGCGAATCCTTTGATAGAAGACTAAACATGGAGAAGCAATATGCATGCTTACAAGTATATTTTGAACTTCTGTACTTCAAAGGAATGGAACATATAATAACTAAGTAATGAGATGCTTTTCAAAGCAATTCTGCCTTACTGTTCTGAATTTTGTGGTAATACACTCGATAAGATGGTTTGAAATAAAATTTTCTCGTAGAGATGTCCAACAGGTTTTAATGGGCATCTCCATCATTGACTAAAATCTCATTTTGATTTATTTTCTTCTCGCACACTGCACCTATGCCTGTCATAATAGAAATACATTACACCAAGAGTTTATGGGTTCAAGAGAGAACCAAGGTCCTCTAGTGTCTGATTGTTGCACCGGCTTTGGTGGGTTCCAACAGTATTTATGATTCATGAACAGAGATGTCTTAGGTTTAGACTTTCGACCCTAAGAAGAAGGGGAGTGCTGAGGGAGTGGCAACCTGTTTGAGATTTCTTGCCCCTCCATTGTTCCATTAATATAGGTGTGAACAACTATAACAATGTCTGTTAAATCCTGATTTTGATTTGACCGGTGGGAACAATAGCTCTCTTCTTCTTCTTCATCTGTATTTATGCAGCAAGGGAATGTTGTATCATCAAAGACTGCATTGTTCCTTGAGGTTTCTTGCTCTAGTTTTGCATTGTACATGTACATTGGGACTGATATACTTAGTTGGGATTGATATACCTAGTTACTTTGCAATCCATTTTTATTATAGTCTATATTAGAAAAAAACTTTTCAATTTTGATGACAAATATCAGATATGTGATTATTTTGCTGGTAATGTATAATATATTTTGATTGAACTAGTTGAAGTTGCTGAGTTTCTGTGGTATGGGTTTATTATGGTACAATAGGTGTATAATTAATTACCTTGTATTTGTTGCAGGCGGAGCTAGAATCTACAAAATGTGAGATAACGAAGTGGCGTGCTGCTTTCCAGGATGGTCCTGCTACTCCTGCTGGGGCCTCTCCAGGTTGGTCCTTTTTCCGTTATGGTTTACTTGTTAGGGTTAACTATTAAAGAGGTTCTTATATAAGAATTTTTAAAGTGAGTTTTGGTGAGTTGAGTTCAGTAAACTGGTTTTAAAAGCTCTAGTATCTCATAAAACCTAAAAAGAGTTTGTGTGAAACATGAGTCCCAATTGTTTCTTCAAAATGCAATTTGTTTGATCTGGGCTCCATCTCACCTCCTGACATTCATAGGCCCCAGATTGACATGATTACTTTATCACCCTGCTATAGTGAAGACTGGTTCAAACCCTGCCTGGCTACATCCTGGCGAGGTCTGAATCCAAAAATCTGGATTCACATCACTTTATCACCCTGCTATAGTGTAGGCTGGTTCAAACTCTGTGTGGCTACAGCCTGGCGAGGTCTGAATCTGAAAAATCTGGATTTAGTCCTAATTCAAAAAAAAAAACATGACTTGTTGGGCTGTGAGAATGTGGGATTAAGTTGTCGAACTTGTTGGGCCGTGATAAAGTAGTTTTCAAGAGTATCAAGTGTAGAAGTGGCGGAGGCAAGGCTGTTGTTGGTTGGTGGATGGTAACATGGTGGTGCTGCAGAGGGGCAGTTGCAGTTGTAATAGTTGTCATGACCACTTTGATTAATGTGATTATAGGTCTAGAGGGGAACAACAATGGTGGAGAACATAGCACAAAGCAGAGGTAAAGGTGCTGGAGGGAGCCACTGCTAGTTGTTGTCTTGTTGGTGGTTGGTCTTAGTATGTTGTGTGAACTTGAGGATCAGCAGCAAGTAAACAGAGGTAGTTGTGGGCAGTAGTGAGGATGGTGGTTTTGGGAAATGGAATTGCTAGGTACCTAAGGCAGTTGCAGGGGCTGATTAGTGGCCGCAAGTGCTGCCTGCCCTCACAACCTTTGGTAATAAAAAGTTCAGAAATTTCTTTCTACAACTTCTCTTGTAGCTTAAAATTGAATAAAGTTGGTTTGCAGATTTAACTCATTTAAACAACACCTTTAAAACAGTTTCTTTGTTCTAGTATTTTAATTTGAAGTGTATGCATTACTTTTTTTTTTTCCTTCTGATGTCATGACACCCTTTGCTGCTGCAATGTAGAACCGGGGTTAGTGGTAACCTATCTTCAGAATTTGAAATCTTCTGAGGAGTCTTTGAAAGAAAAGGTTGACACATATCTCCTGAATAGCATACATGGGAAACCTATCTAAAACTCACATGTTATGTATTCATGCCAATGTTTCCATGCCAGCTAGAGAAAGCAAAGAAAAGGGAAGCTGCTTTCATAGTAACTTATGCAAAACGAGAGCAGGAAATCGCCGACTTAAAGGTAACTCAATTTATATTCATGGTCTTATATTCCCGCCTTCACATTGACATGTTGTAATTTCCATCTGGCTATTTTCTGAAGCTGGTTATTTGCTGGTCCCTCTTATTTTTGTAAATAATTTCAATGCCAGTGTACTTCCTGACTGAATGTCACCATTTAGCAACGAAGTACTCATATGCCTTATTTTATGCCCAAAATGATATGATACGATTGTGCACAATGTATACGTTGAGGTCAGCAGTAAAATGTTGTTTGATTCACGCAATATTGCATGTTGCTTGGGCTTTATGTTCCGGGTTAAAAGTGTGGTGCAATTGTTTGGAGTGTAGAAACATCTGCATGTCTCCTCCATGTACATCGCTGAATTGTTTCGGTGGTGGATGGCATCTCTGTTTTAACAGCTTCAAATCTTGAGTATTTTCTTTTTCTCCAAATTATGAACTGTGATCAGTTTAGTATTTCTGGTTTATTTCATTATGACTACTAAAAATTTGATAATTTATGGATCTGTGGCTTTATGCCTGTTGGAGATGGATCACTATTTTAGAAATTAGTAGAATTTTTTTACGATAGCCGAATGGTACAACAAATAACAACGAATACATATCATGAATTAAGAGAACCCCTTTTTCACAATCCTCAAGAGTATAATTCATTTATCGTTGTTTGGTTGTATACAATTTGGCAAAGGATTTAGTGATGGACGAAAGAAATCAGCGATCTTCAAGATCTCTTTCTACAGATCAAAATGGTTTTTGTACAATTCGTAAATGCAAGTGATATTACCCGTGCTAGAATATGTGATTTTGGTTTTCTCTGGAAACTTTCTTGGACGTTGGCAAGAATACAACAATGCAACTGAAATTTTGCTCCATATTATACATAAAGAAGTTCAGATTTGGGCATCTTTTGATATCTGATCTTGAAACTTTGGATCAGATTTGAGTTTCTCTTTTCCAATATAAAAGCTTACTAATTCCATATAGCCAGTGTTTTAAAAAGCTCGCACCCTCTTAGGTGAGTTGCCTCGCCTCATCGCCTGGGATAGACGCGCCTAGTCTCGTCTGGAGAAAAAAAGTACCACCTAGACATCTTCTCAAATTTTTTTTTCGTAATATTTTTTGTCACTTTTGTAGCTCATGTTAGGTTATCCAAATCTGCCGTACATCACTAAAAACTCATCAAACTTGAGTTTTGAGTCAATAAACTAAAGAAAAGAGAAAAATAATTCCAAAGTATCAATAGAAAACAAACTTAATAAATCATAAAATAATCTATGAAACACATAATTCAGTTTTAAAACAATAACATTACACATACGTTATTATAATAAAAGACATTGTTCAAATAAGAAAACAAACACAAGATAATCAACGAGTCAATGTTCCACATTCCAAAATGACTTAAAAAAAAACTCTTTTTCTTCCCGTCGATCATCCATAATGACTTAACGTATCATTCTTCTCTTTCTTCCTACTTAATCATTCATCATTCATCTTCGTCATATAAGTCTAAGAGATTATCTTGAACATTATCATCAATATCATCATCGAAAATGAAATATTCATCCAACTCGATCTCCTTTTTTTTTTGTCTTTTTAGTTAGCACCTTATTGTGTTAAAACTTAAAAAAGACTATTTGGACCTTTAAAACTGAAGCCAGCAACTTCAAAAACCAACAAAATCAAACAAGCGTATAAAACTTATAAAGAACTCAAAGTCCAAAAAAGCTGTATAAAACATCCAACACACCTTCATGCGTGCATAGGCTCGCCTAATTATTCATTTGCCTATATCGCCTTTGGCATCTTTCTCGCCTAGGCGTCGCCTAGAGAAGGTACCTCACATGCCTTTGGGTTAGGCGGTGAAACTCTCGCCCATTGTTTGTGGTACTTGTCGATATTGATACGGTTTGGCATGTCCCGATCCGATACCGACTGTTACCGATATTGACCGATATCGACATTGGAGGTCTATTTTTCAGTCAATTCGGCAAAGAAAATT
The DNA here is from genome assembly GCA_036927795.1 of Iris macrosiphon. Taxonomy (NCBI): domain Eukaryota; kingdom Viridiplantae; phylum Streptophyta; class Magnoliopsida; order Asparagales; family Iridaceae; genus Iris; species Iris macrosiphon. Next base: position 189,143,737 of record JAYESA010000011.1, read on the forward strand.
GAAAAAAAAACCCAATCATCAAGGGTGTAAAAGCATAGTAAGACTGTAAAAGCATGTAAAAGAAGAAAACTTATCTATCGTAGGTAAACTAATCGCCAATGATGACTAGTAGTTCATTCAATTTTAAAACTACTAAGAAACTACACATAAAATACTTAAAATTATGTCTAAATATATATAAAATCTTTCTAAAATTTTAATAATTATTTTCTTTCCCGTACCAAAAAATTCGATACTTCGATTCAAACTGTTGATACTACCGTTGTCATCGATCCCGATACTTATAGAAAGGGTCTGATACCGATTCTCATACCGATAGTGCAACCTTGCTATAGCCTTCGGAGTGCATATGTGCGCATGAGCAATGCCTTTAACAACGCTACATATAGCTTCCATTATTTTGGTAGGAAACAGAGTGATAAATAAGCCAATCTAAATAGACATCCATGAGATCTGGACTTGGAACCATCCTTTGTTTTAGGCAACAAAGTTCATATAAAATACCTTGCAGAATGTCACGTCCCAGATCTTCCGCAGGATCGGCCGTCCCCGCTGGGCGCAAATCACCGCGTCAGCGCTCCCGCAGAACGATCGTTCCCATCAGAACGTGATGTCGCGCGAGCACAGGCTGCGCCAGCGCAATGCCATGATCCGAACATGCGAAGAAATAGCTAAGCCACAGAGTCGCACAGACAGTCCGAATGCAGCGAAAAAGGAACCGAACATGCGATTGGTAACAAGTTCATAGAGTCGTCATAGCGGAAGCATTGAATAACAAAAATATGAAACAAAACAAGCTTTTATTGATAATCAAGAAATATTACAAGCGGAGGCCGAGATTACAATCGCTCAAGTTCTCTCTCGAAACAAAAGCGTACTAAGTGACTTACAACATGGAATGATACATAGGCAATTTTTCAACATTATGTCTTGTATATGTGCTTCAGCTCCGGATGCAGCACTTCAAGGCTCCAGAGCGAACTCCACGCCTTAGCGCGCACAAGGAATTTTTGTACCGAACGACGTTCTCCCGCACCCTGCAAGCAATCTGGTGGTTAATCAGTACATGAATGCACTGGTGGGAAGGCTTCTCGTCCGCTCGACAAATCTAAACACGTTATATAGGTTCCGTGTATCATCTATTAAGTTGTCTTTCTAGTCTTGCCTTAGAATCAGTTTCATGACATAATATACAAAGGCTAACTCGTGTGGCAGTGCGTCGTGTGATATAAAAGAAATACGACGATACTTACCATTCGTTCTTTCCTGTCTAAAGATAAAATCAAGTTAAACCAAGCACGAATATATATAATGAAATCCAAGGACTCACATAAGCAAACACAAGTGTCACGAGCGGGTTCCTGATTCGGGTGCACGAGTTACATGGATTACTCAGATGTGTTACAATAGATTGCTCAGGTGTTCAAATTACTGATTCGATGAAATGACTTGCACGCGGATTGCCACTAAACGAGGATGACTTAATCTATATGAACAAGAGGTTACTGGCATAGCCATAAATGACGAGTTATAGTCTATGGGTGGTTAGATGCGTGAGGTACAAGAATCGCTACACGCCACCTTCGTCCGGGACGGGAATGGGGTGCAACGCAAGGAACAAGGAACATAAGGCATTCCACGCAATTTCGCCCACTCACAAACGACTATCAGAAGGGTAGACGGCTAGTCCAAGGTAGTATGCTCTACCAAGGCCCGAATACCGTGTATTGTCCTGCTCCAAAAATGGGGTGGCATACTGGACCCGTAGTTGGCATACAATACACCAGAAATTCTTCCTAGGCTGGTACGATCCCAGTGCCCCGGTGATCGTCCGAGGAATCCAAGCAAATACCTCGTGCACGAGTTGTCCGTGACCATGCAAATCTCTAGTCTTAGGTCTCTTGTCAGGTACATATTCAAATCAGATTCAGATTCAGGTTCAAGTTCAAGATTGTTCACAAACATATCGACTCCCCGAGCCGTCAGATTCGGTACAGGACAAGTGTTGTTTAATTTGTCATGATGCAGTCCCTCGTTCGGGAACCGCCTTGGCTACCTAACGGTCCCAAATACTTTCAGGTTCATACTTGCACGAAACGACTATTAGATAGTCTTTCGGCGAACTAGATGAATGCAAGACACGGATCATGTTACCTGATCGTGGCGTGAAATTATGTGACAATCATTGAAACCAACGAGCGCGTACTAGTTAGAATGTAAGGCAAGCAAGCATTGAAACAGTTAAACATTAGCCTTTACTCTAGCGATGGTCTAAAGGGTTAGTACTAGTATTGATACCGTACAGGGGCATACATGACGACACATAAGAAAATCTATCAAGTTACTTCTTTTTCATGTTCTAAACAAGCAATACAAGATGAAATTATTCCCTTAGCTAGCTGCGTTGTATTCTTTATTAGCATGCAAGGGGTGATTCATCTAGCGACTAGTATATATCGTCTATATTTTTAAGTGTGCAGGCTAAGCAAAGACAGGTTCATCGTAGCCACCCACCTTAGCGATGATTCGTCTCGGTCGAGCGTTACTCCGAGCGTGCCTTTGAAACTAAGTCCGAACTCTTGAAGGGCCAAGTCTGAATCCTTTGCCTCAAGCGAGTCTTCTCGCCGAGTAAGGCAGGTCGGGTCGGGTCGTCGCACTTGCGCCATTTGAATCGGCTCTCCGCTTGAGCGGAACGGGTCATTACATTATACACCACTCAGAACAAGTCTCGTCCTCGAGACTTTCTGAGCGCAAACCGTTCTATCGCAACTATCGAATCTATCTCAAGCATATCACTCCGCATCACTAGACCCGTTCGAACACAACTTCCTACTCGTTTTCCCATTCCGTGTCGCGTGTGTGCTGGGTTTGTCTCATTGAATGACTCTATCATTCAATCCAAGCTCTGACTCGGTCTCTACTGCGCCTTAGCGCGGAACATATATCGCTTAACGCGGGGTACGTTATAATCCATCTTGAATGACGATCTAAGGCTGAGGCTAACTTATCCAAATCGTTATACTCGTCCTTGCGTATCTATCACATTCACTTGTAACATCATTCGAGTTCAGCACATCACGGAGTTTGGATCGTACACATATTCCAGGCGTCCCCGAAACACATGTATTTCAACCAAGCTTAGGGATAGCGGAGTCAGACAAGTTACTCGGGAAAGTTAAGTGTTGTCGTCTTATGAATCACGATGATACCTCCAACGGGGTCAATTAAAATCCAAGTCATTTCCAATCCTACTCAAACCAAGCATGGCACTACCATCAAGCACGATCTATCCAATCAACCGACTAGCACCCAAGTCCTATTGTCCAGTCCGTTCGTGTTAAACATCAACTTCTAGCACACACTTATCGTTCCAAGTCTAACTCTAAGTCTTGCTGTCCCATTTCTATGGCTTGCTCAAGCAATACTCTAAAGTCGGTCACACAAGTTCTTTCACTCGGCATAGGGTCATCTGTCTAATTACTAGGTCAGCTCACAAGGTCATAGGTATAGTTTTTGCTCACGACTCATCGTACAAATTCGTCGCACGATGCTCGTCCCAATTTCTAAGGTCAAACCATTGTTCATTTGTTCGGGATATTCTAACCAAGCTCGTTTCACTCAGATTTCTAAACATTGAGCACAAATCATCCTACTCACATCAGAACGTTTGTTTGTACAGGGTCTGAGTTCGTTCAATCAAAACCGCTCCTATAACACGTTCATTAAACCGAATCCACGATATATCCATGTCGCACGTCGAGCCTATCGATTCACGTAGTCTATCTCCTCAAACGTGTTGATAGAACCCACCTATCCATTCTAAGTCTAGACCACCAAGTCACGATTCAATTCTAAATCTTCGATCTCAATCATAACTCTAAGTCGTCCAACATGATTCACGTATCCGTTCACGAAACCATCAAGCGTGTCTTACTTCATGTTCTCGACTAACTCATCCTTGAAACACTTTCGATTCACTTGTATTTTCAAACTTGTCTTATCGTGTCGAACCACAAGTCAAGACGATCCTTCAATTTGTCACGCTCCGGTCTCTCGCAAGTTCGATCATCCCCGCTGGACGTGAGATCACCACGCCAACACTCCCACGGGATAATCGTCATAATCCGGACGTGACACATGCGTGAGCATGGAGTCGCGCTCGCACAAGACAAGAACGTCAAACGTTATGGTTATCCTCGAACGAACAGACACCTTATCGTTACACTTTGTTTCATCCAAGATATATATTAATCCATCAAGTCACGTTCATCTAATAATCGTTCATGCCATGGTCATAATTCGTCTAGCCAAGTCGTCCAATTTCAATGTTACCGTTCGATCAATCCATAGTATACTTCTAGCATTCCTCAAACAAGTAAGTTCAAATCCTCAAGCTAAAGTCTATCCACCTTCGTTACGTTCTATTTCATCGAGTTCGTCTGACTTGTTCCCGCGAGTTCGATCATCCCCGCTGGACGTGAAATCACCACGTTAGCGCTTCCGCGGGTTAATTGTTCTCATCTGAGCTTGATGTCGAGTGTTATCTTTCGAACTAGATTCAAGATCGTTCGTCCAACTCAAGTTCAATCCCGTTATCTCCTATCTCAATCTTTAAACCACAAAATTTCTTTACTTGTATCTATCCGTGCTATCTTACAACTATCGATATCGTATCAAGTCTATTAATTTGAAACCACAATATCCATTCTCAAGCTAACTTCTATCGAGCGATATCCTACTCAAGTTTCAATCCGTTTGATTCAATTCGAAATCGCACGCACGATTTACCAAGTTTTCTCGACCAAGATATTGATTCCATTACCTTGAATCCCTATTCGATATAAGCCTTGTCAATTTTTTAACACATTCTCATTCGTTCGAACCAACTATCGCACGAGACCTTCAAATTCATTACTTGTTTGGCATTACTTATGTAACACCCCGTTCCGCTCTAGCGGACTGCCGTCTAAATCGGCAAAAGTACAACTGTCCCGACCCGCTTTGCCTCGATCAAGAAGCAAAGGATATCCAGACTTGTCCCTACAGGAATCCGGCTTAGGCTTTCAGAGGCTCGCTTGACGTATCGCTCTACCGAGGCGAATCATCGCTAAGGTGGGTGGCTACGGTGAACTTGTCTTTGCTTAGCCAGCACACATAAAATCTGGAATGTTCATGCTAGTCGCTAGGTGATTCACCCCTGCATGCTAATAATAAATCCAACGCACCTAGCTAAGGGAATAATCCCAACTTGTATTGCTTATGCTAGAACATGGAAATTGAAATACTGCTTATATTCAAACCCTCGCATGCTGAGTCCCTAACGGTTTCATCTCTCGGCTTACCTTCGGGTCCGAGCAAACGTGTTTACTTATGTTCCTTAGAAACACATGCTTGTCTGCTTGTACGTTGCCTTGACTCAATACTTGTAACATAAGCCAGGCCAACACCCTGTTATACAGGATATTGTTCAGAAAGACTATGAGAATGGAAATCAGGCAATGCCTCTTGTCTTGTACTATTGTTGCCTCAACAGCAATGACTCTTGTCTTGTACTCTTGTTGCCCCAACCATGTAAATGATAACTTACCCGAGACGCCGTTCGATCACGGACAACTTGTGCACAAGGTCGGTCTAGCGGGCGATGCTGGGGCACTGGCATCGACCCGGTCCGGGCGAGACCTATTGTTTTAGTCTCTTGTTCGGCGGAATGACTTGCAGCGCCTCTTGTACTTTCGTTGCATACCATTCTCGTCAAGACTATACCGTCCATTATGGCATACGCCAGTGATCGCCTTGTATTCAACTTGTTGCATGCTTGCTGGTAAAAATGAAAGATAACAAGTCATCCTCGCTTAGCGGCTATCCGCGTGCGAGATATTGTATCGCATGAAATAAATGAACTGAACACCTGAACGATCTTGAAATAAATACTCGTGTTTGCATATGCTATGCCTCTTGAATGTTTATACTTGCCCGTGCATGAATTAATAATGTTTGCCTTGGACAGGGAAGGACAAATGGTAAGTTGGTAAGTCTCGCCGTGTTTCCTCTCATGTTGCACGGCGCACTGCCACACGAGTTAGGCTATTCAAATATTGCATGAAACTGATCCTAAGGCAACTAGAAAGACAACTTAATAGTTGGTGCACGGAACTTATTTTACGTGTTTGGATTTGTCGAGCGGGCGAGTAGCTTCCCCACCAGTGCATTAAATGTACTGATAATCCACCAGTTTGTATGCAGGGTGCGGGAGAACCTCGTTCGGTGCGGATGCCTCCTTCGTGCGTGCTAAGACGTGGACATCACTCCGAAGCAACGGTGCGTCCGGAACTGAAGCACATATACAAGACATAATGTTGGAACATAGCCCGAACATCGCCTGTACAATCATTCCACAATTGTAGCCATTTGACACGCTTTTACTGTTTCAGAGAGAGAGGCTTGAGCGACTTGTAATCTCGGCTAAGTGCCGCCTGTAACACATGTTTATATCAATAAAGAGCTTGCTTTACTTCAACTTGTGTTTTAATGCTTCCGCTATATTGTCGACTCAGTGAACTTGTTACCGATCGCCTATGCGTTCATGACTCCGCTGCACTCGGACAATCTGTGCGACTTTGTGGCTTAGAACTCTTACCGCCAGCCAACGAACCACGGCCTTGCACGGGCGTGGCTCACGCTCGTGCGGCATCACGCCCGGATGGGTCAAAGCAATCGTCCCGCGGGAGCGCTGGCGAGGGTGATTCCCACCTAGCGGGGACGGCCGAAATAGCCTGCGGGAGATCGGGGCGTGGCAACTTATACTAAGCCTTATCTCCCTGCTGCTAGACTCGTTTGCTATCCCGAATCCTCGATTCGCTCGAACATTTCTAAGACGATCAATACACCACTCAGGGTTCGAGCTATACTCTATGAATCTTCAAATCGCTTACTTGTTCCTGAGCTATCGCATACACCACTCAGGAATCGAGTCATCCAATTAAATCCCCAATCGCGTTCGCACCGCTCACTCGCATATTCAATTCGTTCCTTAGAACTCCAACGCGATACCTATGCATCGTCTCGACAAATCTTAATATCGTATATACTCCTATTGATAATCATCCAGTAAACCATATTTGATTTGTATCTGTCGACACGAAATACCGTCTGAACTATTCCTCAAAATCCAAGCACGATCCTCTATTTTCGCCATAGCGATAGTCTGATTACGTTTCTATCGGTTGTTATTCTAAATCTAACTTATCTTTATCTTAACGATATCCAATTTCGTTCGCAAACTAGCTCGCACTAAACGGTCTTGGCGCGCGATACTCAACACAACTTAGCCGAAATACTGTGTGCATAGCTAACCGTCCGAACGATATTCTATCTCGTACACTAACCCGCTTGGTAAACACGCATAGGTATTCGGGTTCGCACATAACTTGCCAATTTTAGCACGAGTCTATTCCCACAAGGTCTAACAAAGGTCGGAACAATGATATTCTCATAACTATCCCGTTCAAGCAATCATATCATTCACATACACTTTCGAAAATATTTAGACTCATTGTATGGAACATCCCGTTGGGACATTGAGAGAGAACATATGTATATAACCCACAAACGAGCTTTCAAAAACTGTTATAATCGATACGAAGTCTAAGGGCGTAAAGCCGTGCTCTGATACCAATATGTCATGCCCTAGATCTCCCGCAGGATCGGCAGTCCCCGCTGGGCGTGAATCACCTCGCCAGCGCTCCCGTATGACGATCATTTCTATCAGGACGTGATGCCGCACGAGCATAGGCTGCTCCCGTGCAAGGCCATGATCCGAACAGGCAAAAAAATAACTAAGCCACATAGTCGCACAGACAGTCCGAATGCAGCAAAAAAGGAACCGAACAGGCGATTGGTAACAAGTTCACAGAGTCGTCATAGCGGAAGCATTGAATAGCACAAATATGAAACAAAACAAGCTTTTATTGATAATCAAGAAATATTACAAGCGGTGCTAGGTCGAGATTACAAGTTGCTCAAGTTCTCTCTCTCGAAACAAAAGCGTGCCAAGTGGCTTACAACATGGAATGATACATAGGCGATGTTCCAACATTATGTCTTGTATATGTGCTTCAGCTCCGGATGCAACACTTCAAGGCTCCAGAGCGAACTCCACGCCTTAGCGCGCACAAGGGGTTTCCGCACCGAACGAGGTTCTCCCTCACCCTGCAAGCAATCTGGTAGGTTATCAGAACATGAATGTACTGGTGGGGAGGCTTCTCGCCCGCTCGACAAATCCAAACACGTTATATAGGTTCCGTGCACCATCTATTAAGTTGTCTTTCTAGTCTTGCCTTAGAATCAGTTTCATGGCATAATGTACAAAGCCTAACTCGTGTGGTAGTGCGCCGTGCGATATAAAAGAAACACGACGATACTTACCAACTTACCATTCGTCCTTCCTTATCTAAAGATAAAATCAAGCACGAATATATATAATGAAATCCAAGGACTCACATAAGCAAACACAAGTGTCACGAGCGGATTTCTGATTCCGGTGCGTGAGTTACATGGATTACTCAGATGTGTTGCAATAGATTGCTCAGGTGTTCAAATTACTCATTCGATGAAATGACTCGCACGCGGATTGCCGCTAAGCGAGGATGACTTAATCTATATGAACAAGAGGTCACTGGTATAGCTATAAAGGACGAGTTATAGTCTCTGGGCGGTTAGATGCGTGAGGTACAAGAATCGCTACATGCCACCTTCGCCTGGGACGGGAATGTGGTGCAACGCAAGGAACATAAGGCATTCCACGCAATTCTGCCCACTCACAAACGACTATCAGAAGGGTAGACGGCTAGTCCAAGGTAGTATGCTCTACCAAGGCCTGAATATCGTGTATTGTCCTGCTCCAAAAATGGGGTGACATACTGGACCCGTAGTTGGCACGCAATACACCAGAAATTCCTCCTAGGTCGGTACGATCCCGGTGCCCCGACGATCGTCCGAGGAATCCAAGCAAATACCTCGTGCACGAGTTGTCCGTGACCATGCAAGTCTCTAGTCTTAGGTCTCTTGTCAGGTACATATTCAAATCAGATTCAGGTTCAAGTTCAAGATTGTTCACAACCATATTGACTCCCCGAGCCGTCAGATTCAGTACTGGACGAGTGTTGTTTAACTTGTCATGATGCAGTCCCCTCGTTCGGGAACCGTCTTGGCGACCTAACGGTCCCCAATACTTTCAGGTTCATACTTGCACGGAACCACTATTAGATAGTCTTCCGGCGAACTAGATGAATGCAGGACACGGATCATGTTACCTGATCGTGGCATGAAATTATATGACAAGCATTGAAAGCAACGAGCGCGTACTAGTTAGAATGTAAGGCAAGCAAGCATTGAAACAGTAAATCATAAGCCTTTACTCTATCGCGGGTCTAAAGGGTTATGGCGAGTATTGAAACCGTACATGGACATATATGACGACACATAAAGAAATCTATCAAGTTACTTCTTTTCCATGTTCTAGACAAGCAATACAAGATGTGATTATTCCCTTAGCTAGGTGCGTTGTATTCTTTATTAGCATGCAATGGGTGATTCGTCTAGCGACTAGCATGTATCGTCCATATTTTAAAGTGTGCAGGCTAAGCAAAGATAGGTTTATCGTAGCCACCCACCTTAGCGATGATTCGTCTCGGTCGAGCGATACTCGGAGCGCTCTTTTGAAAGTCTGAGTTTGAACTCCTGAAAGGCCAAGTCTGAAAGCGAGTTTTCTCGCCGAGCAAGGCGGGTCGGGTCGTCGCACTTGCGCCGTTTGAATCGGCTCTCCGCTTGAGCGGAACGGGTCGTTACACATAATAGGACTAATAACAACAAACCAAATGTGAACAAAGATGACTTATTTCATCTCCACCAGCTCAAAACAATCCTTGCACACTAGGTTTTCATCACAAGGATCATCAACAAACCATAGCAAAGCAACCATTTCTTGGATTAATTCCAGGAGTATAAATGTATGAAGATCTTGAAACAATCAAAGATGCGTAGTGGTATAACAAATATGGAGAAAGAACATTAATGGAGTAAGTAGAGAAGGATTCTTAAAACCTAGATGCGTTTCGGTTGAACCAAACCTGAGACGTCCTTCACAGGGTTTCTATATTGGTTACTAATTTTTCCTTTGTAACTTCCAGACCAACTGGTGGTGTTGTAGGCAAAGTTCTCCAGTATCTTTCATGTGTCTCTCATAGCATCATGGGCATATGTGCTTTCAAGTGGTCAAGCACAAGACCGAGTACTCTGATGGATAGACATGATTTCAGGGATATAATTACATGGCTGCTGGTGCTGTCAACCTATATTGACTGAGACCGGAAATATATGCATCTCTTCAATCTTTGATTTGGATTCTTGCATATTGATTCTTTGACAAAACTTTGTTTTATAATATCCTGCTTCATTTTTTAACATCCTTACATGATGGTAATATTCAACATTGCTCATCTATTTTTCGTATCCAGTCAAGGTTTGTTAGCAGAACATTGCCTGTTTTTCTGCTGTGCCTGCCTTTTCTCTTTAGTCACATGAGCATACATTGCCTTACAATAAGGTAGGTCTCTCTTTCTGCCACTGCCCTTGTCATAGGTGCCTTGACTAGCAAATTGGCAGCTGCTGATTGAGGGTTTGCAACCCATCAGAAAATAAACTGCCATGAAGCCTCATTTATTAATAATACATTTGGAGCTGCTTTATAGCCATCTTCAATTAGGTGAAAAAGGCTTGGATTGCACGTTCATTATGGTTTATTCAATTTATTATCTGTAAATAATTAATGGATAAATATAAAAGGCTTGCCTCAGGCAGCGGCACGAAGTACAGATATTATGGTGGTTGGGTGTGGGCAAAATTGTCCCCATTTACATATGTCTACTGCTGCAAACTTTACTTGGGACCTTTTGTACTGGCTATTTTAACACTCTTATCTGAATTATGTCTAGCTGTTTCAGTTTGAAAATAGGTATGTGATTGAGAAAAGTTTAACTTTTTAATTTCAGTCAGCAGTTCGAGATCTTAAAAAACAGCTGAGCTCATCATCTATTCAGGTATGATGACATACATTGTAAACATTGTGAAAGTTTGTGCTGTATCTTATTGCTTCTGCCTGTATTATAAACAATGCAATAGCAAACCCGTTTAGCATTAAGAGATAATTCTGGTCATTTATTGGATTGAAGTTATGATCTTCTCTCCAAATTATTTAAATGCACAATTATGATATATGTGGTGTTCATTGTCTTCTCCTACCCTACAAACGCTTACTTGATGAGGGGTGTGTGTGTGTGTGTGTGTGTGTGTGTGTGTGTGTGTGTGTGTGTGTGTGTGTGTATATATATTGGGGTCGGTTATTTGAATCATTTTCTTCCATTTAGGTCCATTAAGATCCATGTCCTTTGTAACACTAACAAAAGTCGTATCCTTCAAATTTCAATCCGTGTTCTTTTAGGCCTACTTCTAGTCCTAGCTACTCTTTCAACTACTATATTATTGTTCCTTACAGGCGCATCTGTTGGTCTTTGTTGTATATGTCCAAACCTCCTAAGATGATTTTCTCTCCATTTTGTCTACGATTGGCGCGACCCCATCTTGCTATGCATACACTGGATGATTCTGAGTATAAAATGGCTGGTATAAGCCATATTGAGTCTCATAAACAATTGCTTGTTTTCTTTGTTTGTGTTCACTTAATCCTCAAAGAGTTTCATAGTTAAGTCATATGCTTGATTAACCAACAAAATAATAGACACTGATGAGTTATAACCTATGTTCACGAATACAGACACATATATAAGCTTGATAAGGATATGATATACATACATTTTCAAGTAATTAAAGGATAAGATATACATACATTTTGAAGTAGTTATCTATGTTACACGAATGCAGACACAATATGGATATGGAAACGATTTTGCCGTGTACTGGCAACATAGATTTGCCGACCCTACAAATTTTGGGATGAAGGCTTTGTTATTGTTTGTAGTCGTAAGCATGACATATGATATACATACATTTTCAAGTAGTTAAAGGATAAGATATACATACATTTTGAAGTAGTTATCTATGTTACACGAATGCAGACACAATATGGATATGGAAACGATTTTGCCGTGTACTGGCAACATAGATTTGCCGACCCTACAAATTTTGGGATGAAGGCTTTGTTATTGTTTGTAGTCGTAAGCATGACTCACCAATAGCTAGTAAACTATGCACATATTTTTTAGACGAATAAATAAGTACTACAATAGTAATCCATTTCATGTGTTTTTCTATTATTTATAATTTTCTTTAAAAGTTAGATCCTTGCTCTTGTAACAATTTCCGAACATCATTAGCTTTTCAATTGTTTTCCTTGATTCAACTTTGAAGTTGTAAGCTTATGATGCTATGGACAACTTGGTGAAGGATCAAGTCAATACATGGGTGCAATTTTAAGATTTGATATTTTGAACTTTGGTTTTATTTTGGGTGGATGTACCTTTTTATCACATGGGAGCACTTGGTTTTTAATTTTCTAGTAAATTTTGGTCCTTATACATATATTTAACACTGCATAGGTCTTCCCTCTTATATCCCTTCTCTTAGCAAGTTACAAAGTCATTTTCTCTCCGTAGTTTCTAGCTTCTTGTATTAGTCGTCATGAGTTTTAGATTTAGCTTCACTAACTTTTTTTCCTTATATTTTGTGCTAATTTATAGTCTTACCATCTTTACATTTTTTTTTTTATCTTCTTGAATGCTCTTCTTTCCCTTGCTACCTTTTTCGATTTTCTTATTCCACAAGGCTTTTTTAATGTCCATACATTACCTTCAGACACTACTTTGACATCTTTGTTGTTACTTTCTTGACCCAATTAAGACATATTTTCTTCGTAAGGTTAGTTTCTTTTTGTTTGTTCCATATTCCTTATCCTATTATTCTTAAAGAGGATTGACTTTTCTTTTTCAAGTTTCTCCATGTTATTCTAAGGGCCCGTTTGGCAACCTGAGGCTGAAACTATATGAATGTTAGAAATTTGTTTCTTTTGAGTCTCTAGAATCTAAAGAAAGTAGGTTCCAAACTAAAAAACTTGTTTGTTTGCTACTAACTAGAATAAGGAAACTAGAGCAGCATGATGACAAGTCACTATTCATAAAATATAAATATGGACCATATTAATTACATTGGACCACTTTTTTAAATATAGATGTCATCTCTACTAGTTTATTGAGTTTCCACGATTTGGGATGGAAACTAGATGAGACTCTAGCCCTCCCTCCCCTTTTTTATTTTTATCATGTGGCATGAAGTTTTGAAACTTAGTTTATAACAACCAAATAATACCTCAAATGGAAACTAGGACTACTTTCCACTGCTTCCCTAGTTTCCATACTACTTCCAGGTTGCCAAACAGGCCCTAAGTCTCTTGTTTAGTTTTGTTATCTTCCACCCCTTAATAATACTAATGCCTAATACCATCATCGAACTTTTTGTGACAAAGTTCTCTTATTGTATAAGTTTACAATCTTTCAATGGTATCTTATCTACCTTCTCTGGAAGGAAAAATCAACCTTAATCTGTATTTTTCTCTCTTAGAAGAATAAAATGTTCATCCCTCTTCGTAAAACAACTTTACATCTATCTGTTGTTATAAGGCCATATGATAATGCAAGACCAAGGATATTATCTTTCTGCTTGTTCCTAATTCCATATCAGTGGCCTAAATGTTGTCTTCCATAATCGTTATCTTTCAAAGCAAGCCATTTAAATCTCCTCATAATATAATTTTTTTTAGCCTCCTATTTCCCTCGATTTGAACTGTCTTATGTGATTAAACTTCTCTTTAATATTTTAATATAAGCCTTCTTAGGTACATAATCAGTAAACACAGTTGATTGTAGCCATAGCTTACAATTTTTAACTATACACTTAACGGAATAACACAAATGTCAAAGTCAAACCTTTTTTCTTTTTCTTTCTCCCATTGATTTCTAGTAAATTATGTTGCTGTTATACCAAAGTCATCACTTTACATGGTTTATGACCATGAGCTAGCTGTTGATTTATTAAAATGTCGTGTTATTGCATCTTGACATTTTTGCTATGAACTTTAACAGACGAGGAAGTTTTTGCTTGATCCAGCAATACATGAGGAGTTTATGCGTTTAAAGGTGCAGTATGAGATTTCATCTTTAATTTATTCTGTAACAGAAGTTTGAATTATACGTAGTGATGTTAAATTTTTTTTTTTCATGATCTTGCTTGCGCTATTTTTTTATTGTTGGTAAAAAAATCCCCTGGTTTGTTAAATGGATGTATTTTTCACAATATAATGTTTGAGTGATAGACTTCACAGTTTGTTTCCATTTCTCATCTTATCTTTCTATGCTTCTAGCGTTTGGTTGAGGAAAAAGAGAAGAAAGTGAAAGAGTTGCAAGAAAATGTTGAAGCAGTCAATTTTACTCCAAACAGCAGAAAGGGAAGACTATTAATGGACAAGTGCAAAACCTTGTCAGCACTAAATGCAGAAGTTGGGGAGATGACCTCAGAAGCTAAGGTACACCATGCAACTTTAGCTTTATGGTTGATCGTATTTTGAATATTATCTCACACATCTTAATTTGTCATATTCCTTAGTTGATTGTTATGTTTTGTATCTCATGTTCATTGAGTGTAGAGATCTGCTTTCTTTTGATTGCTTCTACAAACAACTCCCTCATTAAGGATTGGAAAATTATGACAGTCATGCTCTGGTTTTAGTTAATAGGACAATGGCATATTTCCTTTATAAGCAAGATCTGTAGCTTTCTTCTTGCAAATGTTTGTAGAACATCCACCCAAGCGAATAACATTTAGGTGCTTTGCAAATGTATATACAATAACACCCATCCAAGATGATGTGAACATGGTCTAGTATTTTGTAAACTTTGATCAGATACCTTTTGTGAAATGTTTCTGGGTATTGTTAAGATCTGGTATAAACTGTAGTTTATCAATTTGGAGTCTTTTTTATAATCCTATATAGAATAAAATCTCTTTTGGACCGGGTATAATAGTAGTGTGAAGCTTTAATCTTTTTCAAAAAGGATTCTGTGTAAGATATGCTATATTCATAGCGACTTTTCTAGTTTCACCTTTTAAATGGATTTATTTGGCATGTTAGGAGTCCTAATTTGCATCATATTCTTCTTTTGGGCTCTAAATAAGGATTAGTGATGTTATTTTCTCAGCCTAGCAATCAGGACTTAAACTTCGATTAGTTGGGTGTCCGCTTAATTGAAATTTCAAGTGTCTGTATACTAGTGATTAATGCGCTGAGTAATACAATCAATTATATCATCTTACCGTTCCCTCTAGACTCTTTTCTAGTCTACGGGGACTTGGTAGGTGCTCCTTGGTTGATAAACTTAAACTGTACTAGCATACAGGTATCTCTACATATGCCGACTAGCATTCTAGGTTTATTGCGAGGCCCTCTCTTGTTCATATTTGTCTTGGCTAGGAATTTGGCACCAACATAGAGGTTTGATGGCAGTTTGAAACTTTTGTCACTTCTTTGATGGAGCTGTCTCATGCTCCATACTTGACCACGGTCTATTGGTTCAATGCTTAGATGATGATGAGCCATGAACCAAGCGTGTAATAAAAACTACTTTGTATAGCATTAATCTAAACACAAGCCACACTTGGTTTAAGTATAGTGCCATCTCAACTGGTTAAGTACATGCTTGGATTCCGATCCCTTATATATATATATATATATATATATATACTCAATAGGAAAGTTCAGTAACCGACGCTGAAACCAGGCTTTCAAACCACGCAGTATCAGTGTAGTCAAAGACGCGCCTCAGGCGCGCCTTGCTCCTAGGCGCAGGAGTAGCGCCTCAGGACACTCCAGGTGAGGCGCAATTCTTAAGGCGCACCTAAGGCGCGCCTAGGTGCGCCTTTTCTGAGCGCCTTAGAATAGCCAAGGCGCGCCTAGGCGCGCCTTGAAAATCTTGTCAAAAAAATAACATGTTTAGACTGTTTTTTAACTGTTGTACTGTTTTTAGACTATTTTTTGAACTGATGTACTTTTTTTTTACTGTTTTCTCTCTCACTCACTCAATTCAAAGTGATTGCAACCTAGACATGGGGGAATTTGAAGCAACATGTTTATCAATGTAGAAATCCGATGTGAATATATATATATATATATATATATATATATATATATATATAATTTTTGTGCCTCGCGTCGCTCGGGCGCGCGCCTTAAGTGCGCCTTGCGCCTCGGGCGATTTGGACCCTTTGCGCCTCGAGTGCGCCTTGCGCCTTTGACTACCTTGCGCAGTATCAGTGTCGGAATTGGTATTGGACCCTTCCTATGAGTATCGGTATCGGCGGTATTGACAGTATCGACGGTTTCGGATCGGAGTAGCTGAGTTTTTGGTATCGAAAAACAAATAATTATTAATAAATTATTAAAATTTTAGGAAAAAATATTTTATATATTTAGGCATAATTTTAAGTATTTTCCGTGTTGTTTCTTAGTAATTTTGGAATTAAATAAAATAGTAGTCACCCTTGCTGATTGGTTTACCTACGATAGATAACTTTTCTTCTTTTAGATACTTATACAATATTATTATGTTGTTACATTCTTACTGATTGGTCTTTTTCATTCAATATTTTTTGTCGAATTGACTGAAAAAGAGGCCCTTGAAGTCGGTATTGGTTAGTATCAGTATCGGATCGGGACATGCCAAACCATACCAGTTTCGGATCTGTAGCGGTCGATACTGCAAACTTTGTTTCAAACCTTCTTATAATATAGGGTAATTTAAAGAAATTGAACTTCATATAAATAAAGTTCTGCACAAATGTTTATGGCCTGATGAGTTAGCAGAATACATGGAAACAGATGATGTCACTCTTTTAGTACTCCTTCCCTAACCCCACCCATCGCAGCCCATATACATACTCATTAGTTATTACTTGCAACCCATTCACAATGTATTGTAGTACGGGTACATGCGGGTCAGGTAGTATTGTAGATGCCTAGATGGTGGCAGCGGAGGTCTGAGCCTGAGGTCGTAGCATGTAGTAGTCGCATATAGGTGGACCAGGTGGTGGCAGAGGATGGATGCAGAGAAGTCAGACGTGTCAGCCAAATTATTGGCAGTGGAGAGTGTCACCCTATGTTTGCCGGAATACGGACAGAGATACGGATAAGGACATGATACGGATACGAGATACAACCATTTTCAAATAGGTACAATGTAATCACCTATGTTGCACGAATACGGACAATGATACAACTACGGGCATGATACGGATACGGGCACCATTTTCCTTTGTACGTGCAAAATAGGTGTCTCCTTTTGTATTGGCAGTGCAGAGTGCAGCTGAGAGAGCAAGCAGTGGTGGCAGAACAAGGAGACAATAATGGATGTGAAGGTGGTGGTGCGAGACTGGCATTATTGGTAAATATAAGAGTTAAATATTTTTTACTAGTCTGATAGTCACTCAATATAAACATGACCAACACAATTCGCAAAAATAAGCGACTTTCTAGATTTAGAGTCACCAGTTTAGTGACGAGAACATAAAATTCTGGTTAAACTGGAAGGTCTCTTAAGAAATTCACCTTGATTAAAATGAAAGCGCATGAATGAATTGGAATTTCTTAATGACATTACTGTCTTTTGAAAATATACTTTTCTCGTCTTCTACCTGTAACTACCAGTTAATTATTCCCTTGTACATCTATACGTGAATTTGATGTGCATTTGCTTTGTATTCATGTATATAAGTTCGTATTTAAGTGCAAAAGATTAGATAAAAAGAGATGGATGAGCTACTTGATCTTTGCTTCTAATATTTACTGCTTGCCGCCAACATGTGTTTTTCTGAATATGTAGATTCATGAGCTAGGAACGAAAATTACTGAGCTAAAATCTCATAATGCTGAGCTCAGGAATCAATTTGATGGTGAGTAATATTTCTTATGCCTTCATTCAGATATGAGCATTCATTTTATATTGGAAAGCGACTTCTATGTAGGTCTTGGGACTGAACTACTATTGTTCTGTTTTGTTACATCTCTTATTTGATCACTTTTCTGTTGTGCAGCATTATCTCAGCACACAGATGGGCTTATAAATGATGTTGACAGATCTCACGAAATGGTATTTGCTTTTTAATTGGCCGTCTACACTGCTTATACTTCAGCAAATGTTTCCCTAAAACTGTTTTCATGGTGGGAATTCATTACCTTTGGACACCTTTCAATAGGCAATGTAGTTTAATAATTTTGTGAAAACAGTGCAAAATTAAGAAAAATTATACCTGAATCTTTGGGTAACTTAATGGTAATAATACCAGGATGGTCTACAAGGTTCATAACTACTACTATTACTATGGGATGCTTACCTAGCCAACACTTTGATCCGGCTCTACCCAAACTTTTTTGGTTCGCCCCAACATTACCTATTTATTATAACAGGTAGTGGGAACTCTGTTAAAAAAACTTGGCCTAAATCAGGTCGGAGCAATTCAATCCGGGTTACCGACCAATCCGTAGATGGTAGTCTCAGGTAAGGTTGAGGAGTCTCATGCTAGTTATGTTGATAATTGTGAAGCCAATTTCACTTTGTTCTCACCTGAACCCTTTATTCGGCCCAAGCATGACCCAGCAGGCCAGCACCAACCTAATCCTAAGAAACTTGACCTTCCTGATTCTGTAATAGAATTTCAGTCTAGTTCCCATTGTCTTTCAATTTGCATTGCTTTCTAGGATCTAAAAAAGAAAGAACAATTTCAGTTTAGTTCCCATGCCTTTCAATTTGCATTGCTCTCTGGGATCTAAAATAAAAAGAATCACCTTTATTGTAAACATCTATCATATATACTCGTCATGGTCTTACTTTTAATATCAAACCTAGCCTTCCACAATAAACCTTGACACCTCAATCACCTTTCCTCCTATTTCATATTGCTTGTCCCTCACCTCCTTCCCTTACTCTCTGAAACCAATGGAAGTCGGGTACGGTGGATCACTAGTGGGGCTCACAGTTGAAGGTGCTGGTTGGAGGAGAACGACATCCGGGTATTTTCATACAAAATTTTGAGCGCTAGACAGGAGAGGGCCTGGATTTAACATGCTTCTCTCCTCTTCTCCTTTAATATTTCTTCATGTTGATTCATCATACTCCAACCAATCACATGCAATCAGCAAAACCTCAACACAACGTGAATAACCTCTAAGAGGGACAACTTGGGCTCTTAGTGATCTGCCAACCAATGTTGGGTTGTGTTGCATCATCGCCACCTGAATAACCTCTTAGAGTTTCCCCCTCCTTGACTCTTCTCACCTGTTGTATTGTCTAGTTATTTTCCCCTAATTTTTTATATTTTAAATAAAAAGTCCCAATCATCGACTACAAACTTGCCTCAAGTACCTACTGGCTACCGCACACTCCTAATTTTAGTCTTGAGGACCACCCCCTTTAGTGCACCACCTACGCCTTTGGTCCTCACCGCCTTAATAAACTTGGTCCGGTATCTTCCAGTATCTGCCATTCACTATTCCTTATGGCACACCTCAACCCGAATAGCAATGATCAGTCGAATTTTTAGAGCAAATGATTTGTTAGACAGTACAACTGTGAACAGTGTCATTCATCCAATGAAGATTCAGTATGAATATTAAGTAAATTCTTCACTCATTGTTTTTCGTCTTCACCAAAATTTTCTATATAGTTTTTACTTCTGTTATATTCGGATTAGTAGGAAGTATGATATTGATGAATGACTTGAGGTTATGTTGGTTCAGGTGTTTCTTTTGCAAGAAAATATTGAAATGAAGGATTATGAGATAGATAGGGTGAGGGCTGAGCTGAAGCAGACGAAAGAAGTACTGACTCAGAAAGAATCCAAGCCAGAGGAAGTAGGTGAGTTCACCCGTGAAAAGGAGGAAGCTGAAGCTGAAAACATGTCCTAATTTGGCTTCTGTTTGAGTGGAGATTTCTTACCAAACTACCAGACCCATTAGTCTATACTAGGTCTTGATTTGAGGATTAGTGGGTTAAGATGAAGAAAATGAATGCTTTAAAATTCATTCATTTCCCCAATAATTATTATTTTTCATTTTTTTTCATGTGCTATCTAAAAGATTGGCAGGAATCAGTATAACATGGGTTCATGTACTGGAAATTGGAAGTCCTCATCTGGTTGTTTAAGAGCCTCACTGTAAGCATCTGCCTACTGGGAGTATGTTACACTGAGTCAAGCTGTTGTGAGGACCTTCAGGTATGTCCTCTATTCTACGACCCAGTAAACTGGGGATTGTTCACCGATAGATTGTTAAGATCACATTGTGTTATTTGGACCTGTTGTTTGCTTTTGGCCCCTTTTTTTGTCATCCTAAGTGTAGGATTCAAAGACGTGCACAATGGATACGTTGGACAGAGACTATTGAAATCCACATACATGGAAAATATCACCCCCACAGAAAAACCTAGACAGATAACACAAGCATATATGTGGTGACTTTGTCAACTGGATAAATTTTAATTTTTTTATATACTTATAACAAGATTTGAGTACAAGTACCAGCTGATTAATTTGTCCAAAATTCGATCTCTAACAACTTCTCAATAAGGGGAAATAGGAAACAACGACATAGTAAGAAAACCCTAACTAGAACTTTGTACATAGTAATGGTTTCTCACTCTTTGACATGATTGGATTTCATATTTGAATGGACCTCTTAATCGTAAGAAAGTAGTTTTTTTTTGTCTATGGGTTTAGCAAAAGAAAAATCGAGATATGTTCTTATAGGATTGGATCCACCCGCCCAATCTTTAGAATCGGACGTGAATGTTTTCTCTCATCCGCTTCAAGGAGTTACAAAGGTTTTATTTTTATTTTATCACTTCGTTCGTTAAAATCCTACAAAAATCCGACAAAGAACTACTCTTTTCAAGTTTTCGGTAAGGACCTCCCTTATGGATCTTGACCCGGTTAGTTCGAGCAGTATACTGCACCTACAGGGGTGAACGACCCGTGCACTGTCCTACTAGGCTGAACGAGTCAAGTCGTGGATCGGGAGTTGTGTTCTTCAAAATTATTTGCCCAAGGTGAGCAATGATGAAGGAGAAGGAAGCCCGGGTGCAATGCCGGTGGTGACGAATGGTCCATCTGAAAATACCAATGTCCAGGATGTCAAGGCCGTGGAGCTGGGCTGCATGGAGTTCCCTTCAAGGGTGACGGGTGAGTCCAGAGTTAAAACCTGGAGTTTCACTGAGAACTCAATTGAAGGATCAGGTGGGATAGAGGAGCCTAAGTGTCTTACTGATCTGTTAGGTGTTGAGTGAGTGCGAGCTGTTGGATTGTGTTCCCTTTTGTACTATTTCCAATCAATCAATATATATAGGGACAGAGTGATGATGATTTGAAGACACGGTTTTAATCATTTTCCCAATCGCTAGTAGAGTTTGGGCGATTAAGCAAAGTACAGCTCGAACTGTAGACAAACGTGATTTTTTCTTCCTCTTTTAATTTCTCTTTGTGGCTCAAAGATCGTATAGAGTGAAATATACAACTTTAAGAGAAGAATAATTAAAGATGTAAAGTTATATACTTTGATTGACGACAGAGAAGCAAAGATTGCTTTTTTAAGTGTTCTCCCCCCTCCCTCCCTTTACAGACCTGCACTCCGGGAAGTGGGGATATGGCGAATAGTATACACCCACCCAGCTCTCTTCTCGAAATTCTCTTCTTCTCAACTATCGATCAAGACGATCCGATCCACCCATTAATAATAAGGAATTAAGGAATTATGAAAGAAATGTTTGGAGTAATTATTTCTTCCTTCCTTCCTTGTATATGTAATTACTAAATTGATGGAACCTTAGATAGAATAATGGGAGTAAAGGACACACCATCAGTTCATATATCATTGGGGTTTGGCTTTTAAAACATCTTAGAGAATTTGAGATGAGGACTCATGCTACTTAACAAGGGGGGATAAATATAGCGTTCATATCACTCACTATATCATGTGAAATTGACAAAAAACTACAAAGAGTTCCTCGTATTTATAAAATGTGGCCTCTGAGAACGAACCCTAGAACTAGGAGGGCTTTCGGTCCGTAAGTTCATTCAGGTTATACATCCGAAGATTCTAGATATATTATATATATCATATGAAAGCTCAAAATTTAATTAGCATAGTAAGTAATTATACTTGTGACCTGATCTTGGTTTAATATGAGCTCAAATCAACGAATATTCATGTAAGGCTAAAAGCCCATCATACATACATGCATTCTTAAAATGTTAAAGACAACACAAATGCTAATCCAAGAGAGGAAAATTATAAGAAGAAAGAAAAACAAAAAACCAATAATATATATATATATATATATATATATATATATATAAAATCAAGAAGTTGGCAAATGAAACATTTGGTATGAAATAATGAACACGGTTACAATTTTTGAAACAAAAAAAAGAAAGAAAGGAGATGTAAAGTATGTTACATGCATGCACCTAATATAAAATCAGTAATTAATTAATTTCTGCACAAATTAATTTGTTCATGTAGCTATCTACCAAATCCTAAGACTTTAGGAGCATACAACTCCAATCGGTTCAAAGCATTGGGCAAGAACTTCCTGGCAAACAAGTAGCACATTGTGGTGTTCCTCCCGTTGTAGGTGCAGTGAGTCCCGGCCCCATTCCTGAGCCACGTGAGCATACCGGGGTTGACCTGCTGCCTGATGAAGCGTGCCGGATGGGGCCCGCCTCTGGACCAGTCAACCCATGTCAGGCTCCTGTTGGCGTTGTTCCTGATCGATGCATGTGAGTTGAGGAAGGTGGGGAGGTAGTGCTCGTCCCCGTAGCAGGGAGGCCTGCAGTGTTTCTGGAACACGGGGAAGTAGACGTCGTCCGAGACTATCTGGACGGCCAGGCCACGGTCCATCTCGAACCACTGCGACCCCTTGCGCCACTGCTCCAGCCGTATCTGGGGGCGCATGCGCCTGTTGTATCGGCCGCGGCCTGTGGGCCCGGGCATGTCGAAGACGTTGACGAAGCTCTGGGTGGAATTTATGAGGTAGGAGTAGATGTCCGGGAGGTTGTAGAGAGGAATGCATGCCTCCGAGAGGAGAACAAACCGTTGGTTAGACAAGTCGTCCACTAAAGCGTTGGCCAGTAGACGACGCTCGGCTTCCAACATGCTCATGGCTCCCCATTGGACTTCCTGAATGCATGCAGCGCGCATGAATTAATTAAACAGTATATATTTATATATATATTATTTGTTTATAATTAGATAATCTCTAATTATACTATATATATAACATTAGTCTTCTCATGAAAGTACCTTTCTTTTAAGGCATGAACTGCACCTTCTCATTATATATCCCTCACCAGTCTCCACCCACCAAATGGTAACTTACTAATTAGATTTATAATCTCTTAATTATATATGCTAAATATCATTAGTCTTCTCAAGCGTACATAACATTTTTAATTGCATGCATGGGCTGGAGCTTCCCTCACCAGTCTCCACCCGCCCGCCCGCCACAATATGGTAACTAACTTAATTAGTCTTCGATCTCCAACTGATTTTTTAATTTGTAGCTAGCTAGCTAGCTAGCTAGCTAGCCAGCCTAGGGGCCGGGTCATGGAAAAGCTTATTGTATACTAATTTCAATATTATTTATATGAAAAGAAGTAGAGCCTACTACATATAATATTATCTTTAATTAAAGTTAGTTATTTCTACGTACCTACTTCTATTCTTTGATATAAACTCACTCATCCTAACTACTTATTCCAGAATGTCTGTCAGCTAGGGAATAGAACCAAACTGTATCCAAGAAAGGAATTTAATCATGAAAGTAAGAAGCAAGAAGAACCAAAGCTAGATATCTAGCTTATATGTACGTATGTATATAGGTCCCACCATCTAGTATTTCAATTAGAATTTCCATGCTAACTATATATAGCCCTACCAACTTTTTTTTCAATCGACCGGTCTGTCTTGTCTCTATGAGAGGTAGGCAAAAGATTTGTTGTGGTCAAAGAAACACACTATGGCGATTGAGGAAATTGACCGAGATTAATGCAAGTATTGACATTAATTGTTAACAATTAAGAGAGAGAATTCTTAATTTTAAAATAATAACAACTCTTAACACGTAACAGTTTAATAATATCTCCTTCCCCTTGGACTTTAATTCTTCCTGCTTGAGTGACAAGAACATATATGTTATGACCTTTATATATATATATATATATATATATATATATATATATATATATATAAAATGTGGATATAATATGTTTAGTGTTATACTAAGATTACAGATTATTTATTTTATAGCATTATTTGGGTATTATTTAAAGTGTCTGCAATTGACGTTTGAGAGAGCAACTTGGCCATTTTCTTCCAATAATTATTTGCTGAATTGTTTGGGATAACTGAAAGAAAAGGACAGTGAAAAAGAAAGAGGTTCAATTATTTTTCTCACTATCATGCCTTTCAAAGCAGAGCAAAATACAGTATAAAGAAGCAATATTGAAAAGATCAAATTGATTTTTTCTTTCTTTCTTTCTATTTATTTTGTTAATTGGAGAACCAAAATATTTCATAATATCTTCTTTTTGTTTCTTACTTAAAGGAGAAGAAGATAAATCTAGTTTTTCATTTCCCAAGAGTTTCAAGGGAGGGTCGGATTAGCTAGAAGCCAACTACTAGTTCATACAAAATTTGATAAAATTTTATGACTGGTTGTCAGTTGAAGCCAATTATGTACATTGGTGCCAATTTAGATGATGTACCATCCGTATGTTAAAAGTAAAAAATATCCTATAGGAAAATTAATTAGTATACTATTGATTTCTGACAAATATATGAACATTATAATTTTTTTTTCTTGCATGTAGTGTCATTTAAAGATTAGTAGAAGACTAAAAATAATATTCTTCTTTAGAAATTAAAGTCGGCTTCTAACCTCTGACCAGAAACTTGAGACACATCGCTGTCATTTTCTTCCTTCTAGATAGATGTGTTTGAATATATGTTACTTGTACAATTGGAATATCATTTGATGTTTGACAGGTGGCCTGGAACCGTGGACTACACCAATAGACTTACAAATATTGTGTCCAATAAACTTAAAATATATGGCAGAATATTTGAAAAAAATAAAAAATAAAATTGGTTACTATTTGGACGTGTGGATTTTTTATATGATTGGATAAAGATAATGATTTAAGATAATAAATTAAGAATGCAATTAGGTAATTAAGGAGGATGTTAGTGACGTGGACGTTCACCTTGCTAGGGATTCTTCTTCCATGGAAGACAGAATTAGTTTGGGGCACGGGCAGCGTTTGATTGTAGGAATTAGGATGAGCATGGACGTAGATGGAGTAGAGACCCTCATGTCCTTTGAAGAACTTCTCCCACAGTGGGGCGAAAGGAATGTTTCCTCTCACCAAAAACATGAAGGCAACCTTCGCTACTCGGTCCTTCACCACTCTCGCCGGCACCATCGACGCTGCCCTCCGTAGCAACTCCTCGTCGGTCATGTCGTGCATGGCGCCGATTATTCGAGGTGGAGGTGGAGGTGGAGGTGGAGGTGGAATACTAGTATAATTATTGATACTACTGCTAGTAGTAGGAGGAGGAGTAGGAGGAGGAGGAATTAGAGGTGGAGGAGATGGAGAGGGGGATGGAGGAGGGGTCGATAGGAAATTATTATATTTGAGTTTGATGGATTGGAGAGAGAGAACTGGAATGGTGTTGAGATTAGAGGTGTATATGATTCCGGCGATGACTCCGAAAGTAAATAGAAGGATGCATGAGACAACCTTCAGGAGTTGGGAATTGGCGGGGAAGCTGACGAGAAGAAGAAGAGGGTGTTGTTGGCTCTTCATGGCTGGCTAGCTACCTACCTACCTGATCAATTCAATTCTGTGCATGGACAAAGACGATGAAAAAAAGGAGAGAGGGTATGTCATCGTTTTATATGCTTCCTTCCTTCCTTCCTTCCCACTAGAATCATAACGAAACTTCCTCTTCTGGAAATGAATATTTCTTTGATGATGCTATTCTCATATACAATTTCTACGGACTATTAGTGCTATTCGAACCACATCTTAATTTCCTTATGTGGTGACACCTAACATAACAGTTAATATGACAACATAATATATTTTAAAAATTAAAATTAATATTACAACTAAATTAACAGTCAATTTTATTGAGATTGGAATATTCAAATGACAGCTGATATAACGATTAATGGCAGTATAATAAATTTTAAAAAAAATTAAAACTAACATTACAACTAAATTAACATTATAATTTATTGAGATTTGAATATTCAATTCATCCTACCTTATGTGACAGCTTACATGACGGTTAATATCGTAGCATAATAAATTTTAAAAAATTAAAATTAATATCAACATTACAACTAAATTAACATTAAAATTTATTGAAATTGGAATATTCAAACCATCATTCCTTATGTGACAGCTGACATGATGGTTAATGTGGCAGCATAATAAATTTTAAAAATTTAAATTAACATTACAATTAAATTAACATTAAAATCTATTGAGATTGAAAAATAATGACTTGATTTGATTAAATAAATATTAACTATATATACACTTACAAGCTGAGATTGAATATATTGCTCAAATATTTTTAATTTAGCTAATTACCTAATATATGGAGATTGAGTAGATTTGTCAAATATTCTAAATCTAGCTAATTACCTATGAAATTTGCTGTCAATTCAAATTATAAGAAGCTAGCTAGATAATTCCATAAACAGAAAAACCCAATTAATGAATTAACAAATTAATATCTCTAATACGATTATTTCATAAACAGAAATATCAAATTAAAGAATTAATAAATTAATTATTCTAAGTATTAAAAATAATATTAAAATTTTTGGGTGATTAATTTTTTATGTTAAAATTTGTCATGTCATATGTCAGCTGTCATGTTAGATGTCACATAATGTTATTTAATATGTCATGCCAGTTACAAAATAAGGAGGAATAGTTTGAAGGAATAATTTGGAGAGATGAATATCATTACACCTTAACAAATACATTTAAGAGAGAAACAATAATTCTATGCAACAATTTGATTTAAAGATTTAAGACTTGTTATTTATATAAGGTTTTTGTAAGTTTGCCCCTCAGACACAAGTTAATAAACATTAATGTTCCTCATTTTATAGTTGGGATTACGCATGAGTATATAATTGATTAAAACTTTCTGTAATTGATATTTGGTGCCATACACTTTGACACTCAAAAAGTTTTAAAAAACAATAATAAAGATAAAGGTTATATTGAAGCATACACAAGTTCAAAAAGGTTAAATTTTACTTAAATGTTCTCAATTTTGAAAAAATGCCAAATTACTACCTTAAAGTTCTGTTTTAAGAAAATTGCTAAATTAAATTTAAATATATAGAAACTTATACCATATATTAATATTACTTTCAAAAGATTCTTCTGTGATATTCACTTGACCAAATTACTACAAATATACCATTTGGAGAGAAATAAAATTTTAATTTACCAAGCCATAATACCCTCACCCCACTCGAAATAAAAATAAACAAATAGATTCTCTCTACTTCTCCTTAACCCGCAACATGCACTGTCCTTCTCTGCTTAATTTTGCAAAAAATTATGTGGTATATCAATAACTTAAGGATGGATTCTCTGTATCCTGATACATGTAGCAGAGAATTCATATATCCTAAAATTACTAATACACAACACTAGTTGTACAAAAGTAAGAAGAAAAAATACCTTTATCTGCCTACATAATTTTTAGTTACGTTCGTCTTTTGAGAATTTAAACTAGTACGACATTATTTTATTTTTCTCTGGAGCGAAGATCTACTTGTCTCATTCTTGTAAGTCATTGGTAACAAAAAATTGTCGTCAATTCCTTGTTAAGCAGATGTCTTACTAATTGCACTTGTAGAAGTGTATACTAGAAAAGAGTGTTGGGTCCATGCATTCTCATTGCCAAGTTGGAGGAGGGATATAAATAAAATAGTATATGTATTTGACTTTAGGATCGTGCCAGTACATATATGCAATGGGTGGCTGTCACTCTCCGTTTCCGATATACGTATTTGGAGCATATTTTTATTTTTAGCATGGTTGCATGCGCATGGAGACTAGACCAATTCTTTGTTTTAACTTGGTTCATGGTTTATTTTGTGTGTTGGTTTAACTCATGAGAACCTTTGGTTCAATCCTCAACCTTACCATATATAACCCAACATTTTCTCTCTCTCTCCTTACTTCTTAATTTCTTCCTCTTTCTTTAGATTTCTCTCTCCATTTCATAGGCAAGTACACCTTGCATGAGAAATGGAGAAACCTTCCATATTATTGTTCTATTATGTTTATTATGTGTTTCTAAGCACTTTTAGTTATTGGAGTTTTCTGTTTTGATGGATGTATTAGTGTAGATATGTATTTTTAACTTAGAATTTTATTGGATTTCATGAGTTTTTCTTAGTTTTGATCTATTAAACTTGTGTCTTTGAAAACCAATTTTTGCTACATGATAGAGCTTTCAATTTAGAGCATTTTGGCTTTTGGTTAACCTGATTTGGACTTAAAATGAGAATTTTATGAACAAAGCAAGATTTCAGTTTTTGGAGCTTTTTCGCCATGACTGAACATGTTGTTGGAGAATACGAAGTCTTCATGCGGCCAGCGAGCTATGCGGCTGAGAGTGTTATGCGGCCCGAGAGGGTTATGCGGCCTAAACTCTTGCCGCATACTAACAGCATGCGTCCATCTTGTTGGACGCATGACTGCTGATTTGCACCGTGTCCTTGAACATCTTGTGCTTTCACTCACTGAACGAATAAAATTTTTGCTAAGTCCTAGAGAACTCCATGCAGCAGTCGACTCAATGCGGCAGAGGACCCCATGCAGCACCGACACCCATACGACCCAGAGAACATGTGACCCCTATTTCTTGGATGCATGACTCTGAACCGTTGGCACTTATTTCTGTACTTTTGTCTTTTCTTCCTGACACACATTATGGCTTGTCACTTATTTCTGGATCAGACTCCTGAGCTCCATAAGGCTATGCTCAAGCGAATCGAAACGTGCGGTGATCGTCGCATCGTCTGTCTGCGGCGCAGACTGTGGCCGCTCCGTAATCCTCCTTAGCAACTCGTCACGCAGGTCAGTAATCTGACGGTCAACGATCTTCTGGATTCATGTCGACGCCTGCAAAGGCTGCGATGAATGCACACTGACAGAGGGGTCCCTGGATAACTGCGTCGCAACAAAGGCGCGGTAGGATCCCGTACCGTAGTACGTATCCCTCTGAAGACCACCAACGACGGTCATCCAGAGCTCGTCCATCAACCGAGCTGTAGAGGGATGTGAGGAAGTACCAGCCCCTCCCTCTGTAGGTGCACTAGCAGTCGTCCGCTCACGTAGTTTAAGATACTCGTCCTAGAAAGTGGTTGCTAACGTCTAAGTTACTTATTACGAACTATATAGATATCTATTTGCATATTTCATAAGTTATATTAAAACTAACACATGATAGTAAAACGTATATAGGTCCGCGTGACCTTCTCATCGATGAGCTTCTCAGCCATGTGGTGGATAGAAATAGGTTTTCTACAAGAAGTAAAATAGAGAGTTATATAATATGCATAAATAATTATTAATATTAAAAGTAAATATATTTTTACCTTGAAGTGGGAAACTAGAATGACGTCCTATCTTCAGGAGCAGCTGAGTAGTTGATCCAAGGCCCACCATAGTTCTGCCTCAGAAAATGCCCCAGTTCTCTCTGTATCATCGAGTGATGATATCTATACAACGATAATTAAATTCATGAATATAAAAATATAATTATTTGAAAAATGTTAACTATTTAACTTACTTGATAGGCCCGTCCGTCCAAATCTCCATCATCTTCTTGTCCGGAGGTGCGCATGGAGGATCGCTCTGATCATGCACAGACGAAGTCAGCTCGACCTCCTCCATCTGCTCCTCTATCTCTATGGTGTCATCAACAGGAGGAAGGCTGGACGGAGGAGTAGTCTCAGGCCTATAACTGCTCGTCCCAGGAGTATTGCTGTAGTACCCCGCTCCGCGTCGGCACTATGTGTCACGCCCCGATCTCCCGCAGGCAAATCGGCCGTTCCCGCTAGGCGGGAATCACCCTCGCCAGCGCTCCCGCGGAACGATCGCTTGACCCATCCGGGCGTGATGCCGTACGAGCGTGAATCGCGCCCGTGCAAGGCCGTGATACGTTGGCTGGCGGCAAGAGTTCTAAGCCACAGAGTCGCACAGATTGTCCGAGTGCAGTGGAGTCATAAACGCATAGCGATTCGGTAACAAGTTCTCTGAGTTAACAAATATAGCGGAAGCATTGAAACACAAGTTGAAGTAAAGCAAGCTCTTTTATTGATATAACATGTGTTACAGGCGGCGTATAGCCGAGATTACAATTCGCTCAAGCCTCTCTCTCTGAAACATAAAATCGTGCCAAGTGGCTACAATTGTGGAATGATTGTACAGGCGATGTTCAGGCGAGTTCGGGCTATGTTCACAACATTATGTCTTGTATATGTGCTTCAGTTCCGGACGCACCGTTGCAAGGCTTCAGAGGGAACTCCTGGCCTTAGCACGCACGTTAGAGGCGTCCGCACCGAACGAGGTTCTCCCGCACCCTGCATACAAACTGGTGGATTATCAGTACATTGAATGCACTGGTGGGGAAGCTACTCGCCCGCTCGACAAATCCAAACACGTAATACAGGTTCCGTGCACAACTATTAAGTTGTCTTTCTAGTTGCCTTAGGATCAGTTTCATGCAAACATTGAATAGCCTAACTCGTGTGGCAGTGCACCGTGCGATATGAGAGGAAACACGGCGAGACTTACCAACTTACCATCTCCTTCCCTGTCCAAGGCAAACATTGAGGCAAAACTTGTTAATTCAAGCACGGACAAGTATAAGCATTCAGGAGGCATAGCATATGCAAACATGAGGGTCGTTTTAACATGATCGTTCAGGTGTTTAGTTATTTCTTGATGCGATGCAATGACTCGCATGCGGATAGCCGCTAAGCGAGGATGACTTATCTATATGAACGTTAGTCGCTGGCATAGCCATAAAGGACCGTTATAGTCTCAGGGCGGTTGGGTGCGAGAGGTCTTGCATCGCTACACGTCACCTCGCCCGGGACGGTATGGAGCGAGACGCGAGGCCATGTGGCGCTCACTCCATGCCGCCCACTTACGTGCGACTATCAGAAAGTTCCGTCCGGATCGGATCGGCTCCGGTGCCCCGGTAACCGTCCGCAGGAACTTGAACAATCAATACCTTGTGCACAGGTTGTTCGCGACATGCAATTGTTGGGTCAGTCAATTATCACGAGATATACGGGAACATGAGTGCACTGGAACTTGAGGACGCAAGTGCACTTTGAACACGAGAACACGAGATACTTGAATCTTGATTCTGTACAGTGATTGACTTGTCTTGATGCATTCCCCTGGTTCGGGGCTGCCTGATGACCCAACGGTCTTAGATACTTGCAGGTAAAATCATGCACGTAACGACTGTTTGATAGTCTTCCGAGGTTTGAATGAAAACAAGGCAACTTTAAAGCAGACAAGCATGCGTTTCTAAGGAACACAGGTAAACATGTTTGCTCGGACCCGAAGGTAAGCCGAGAGTTAGATCGTTAGAGGACTTGGCATGCGAGGGTCTGTATATAAGCAGTATTTCAGTTTCCATGTTCTAGCATAAGCAATATGAGTTAGGATTATTCCCTTAGCTAGGTGCGTTGGATTTATTAGCATGCAGGGGGTGAATCACCTAGCGACTAGCATGAATATTCCAGATTTTATGTGTGCTGGCTAAGCAAAGACAAGTTTACCGTAGCCACCCACCTTAGCGATGATTCGCCTCGGTAGAGCGATACGTCAAGCGAGCCTCTGAAAGTCCAAGCCGGATTCCTGTAGGGACAAGTCTGGATATCCTTTGCTTTTCATTTGAGGCAAAGCGGGTCGGGACAGTTGCACTATTGCCGTTTGAGTCGGCAGACCGCTTGAACGGAACGGGGTGTCACATCCTACCCAACTCAGAAGAAGTCTCGTCCTCGAGACTTACTGAGGACCAGCAGTAATCTAGGGTTGAGGCAAATCCTAGACAAGTCGTTGTACTTGTTCATTTGGATCTTCACTTGCACAAGCGTCGAAATTAGCATATCGCTTAGACTGGATCGTGCGCACTTTCGAAGTGCACTTCTAGCGTGAACACGTCAACCAGCTTAGAGATAGCGAAGTCTTAGCACTCGAGTTTCACCTTTTTCCTAAGTCTTGGATGGTGCACTAGTTCAAGGCGTCCCTCGAATAGATGCATTCAACCAAACTTAGAGTTAGTGAAAATCGGACAAGCTACTAGCGATACTCTCAAGGGTTCGCACAGGTTTTGTGCCACTCGCAGCACAGCATACACAAGCAAGCATATCATTCAAAACGCATTTTGAAGGTATTTAGACTTATTGTTGGAACATCCCATCGAGGCATTGAGAGAGAGCGTGCACATAACCCACGAACGAGCTTACGAAATAGAGATATCGAATCGAAGTCCAAAGGCGTAGAAGCCAGGCTCTGATACCACTATGTCACGCCCCGATCTCCCGCAGGCAAATCGGCCGTTCCCGCTAGGCGGGAATCACCCTCGCCAGCGCTCCCGCGGAACGATCGCTTGACCCATCCGGGCGTGATGCCGCACGAGCGTGAACCGCGCCCGTGCAAGGCCATGATACGTTGGCTGGCGGCAAGAGTTCTAAGCCACAGAGTCGCACAGATTGTCCGAGTGCAGTGGAGTCATGAACGCATAGCGATTCGGTAACAAGTTCTCTGAGTTGACAAATATAGCGGAAGCATTGAAACACAAGTTGAAGTAAAGCATGCTCTTTTATTGATATAACATGTGTTACAGGCGGCATATAGCCGAGATTACAATTCGCTCAAGCCTCTCTCTCTGAAACATAAAATCGTGCCAAGTGGCTACAATTGTGGAATGATTGTACAGGCGATGTTCAGGCGAGTTCGGACTATGTTCACAACATTATGTCTTGTATATGTGCTTCAGTTCCGGACGCACCGTTGCAAGGCTTCAGAGGGAACTCCTGGCCTTAGCACGCACGTTGGAGACGTCCGCACCGAACGAGGTTCTCCCGCACCCTGCATACAAACTGGTGGATTATCAGTACATTGAATGCACTGGTGGGGAAGCTACTCGCCCGCTCGACAAATCCAAACATGTAATACAGGTTCCGTGCACAACTATTAAGTTGTCTTTCTAGTTGCCTTAGGATCAGTTTCATGCAAACATTGAATAGCCTAACTCGTGTGGCAGTGCGCCGTGCGATATGAGAGGAAACACGGCGAGACTTACCAACTTACCATCTCCTTCCCTGTCCAAGGCAAACATTGAGGCAAAACTTGTTAATTCAAGCACGGACAAGTATAAGCATTCAGGAGGCATAGCATATGCAAACATGAGGGTCGTTTTAACATGATCGTTCAGGTGTTTAGTTGTTTCTTGATGCGATGCAATGACTCGCATGCGGATAGCCGCTAAGCGAGGATGACTTATCTATATGAACGTTAGTCGCTGGCATAGCCATAAAGGACCGTTATAGTCTCAGGGCGGTTGGGTGCGAGAGGTCTTGCATCGCTATACGTCACCTCGCCCGGGACGGTATGGAGCGAGACGCGAGGCCATGGGGCGCTCACTCCATGCCGCCCACTTACGTGCGACTATCAGAAAGTTCCGTCCGGATCGGATCGGCTCCGGTGCCCCGGTAATCGTCCGCAGGAACTTGAACAATCAATACCTTGTGCACAGGTTGTCCGCGATATGCAATTGTTGGGTCAGTCAATTATCACGAGATACACGGGAACATGAGTGCACTGGAACTTGAGGACGCAAGTGCACTTTGAACACGAGAACACGAGATACTTGAATCTTGATTCTGTACAGTGATTGACTTGTCTTGATGCATTCCCCTGGTTCGGGGCTGCCTGATGACCCAACGGTCTTAGATACTTGCAGGTAAAATCATGTACGGAACGACTGTTTGATAGTCTTCCGAGGTTTGAATGAAAACAAGGCAACTTTAAAGCAGACAAGCATGCGTTTCTAAGGAACACAAGTAAACATGTTTGCTCGGACCCGAAGGTAAGTCGAGAGTTAGATCGTTAGAGGACTTGGCATGCGAGGGTCTGTATATAAGCAGTATTTCAGTTTCCATGTTCTAGCATAAGCAATATGAGTTGGGATTATTCCCTTAGCTAGGTGCGTTGGATTTATTAGCATGCAGGGGGTGAATCACCTAGCGACTAGCATGAATATTCCAGATTTTATGTGTGCTGGCTAAGCAAAGACAAGTTCACCGTAGCCACCCACCTTAGCGATGATTCGCCTCGGTAGAGCGATACGTCAAGCGAGCCTCTGAAAGTCCAAGCCGGATTCCTGTAGGGACAAGTCTGGATATCCTTTGCTTTTCATTTGAGGCAAAGCGGGTCGGGACAGTTGCACTATTGCCGTTTGAGTCGGCAGACCGCTTGAACGGAACGGGGTGTCACACTATGTATCAAGATGAGTGGGCAGAACTTCATTCTCTGATTCTTGCACGCCTTGAAATGAATCTGAGTATTTTGAATGCTTGTTTTCTTAAAGAGAATGATAAAACCTGTCTTGTATGCTTAATAAGAGAACTCACATAGCTTGTCATTGAAACAAACTTGTCTGCTTAACTAAGAGATCCTGAAACGCTTGTCTAAGACTAAGAGTTTGCATGAACATGTTCCACTATTGCCTGTGCTTCGAGAGAACCATATCGTGTGCTTGAACTTGTTCAGTGAGGGCGGCTAGTCCGCAACGAAGATATATGGTCTGATGGTTCGTCTCGTCTGCATCCTAGAGTTTATTTGATAGTGTTTCATGCATTCGCATCAGTCGGACAATGGCTATTGGTGGAGAGCTGAACCTTGGTCACGACTACTACAGAGATAGTGGAAAGCAACCGTGAGTCACAGCTGCCAATAACATCAGATAAATGAGTCATTGGTTAGTTGGATCAACCGTTGCCGATCCTGAGTTACTCGGGAACCGCACTGCATATAAGATAGTTCATTGTGTTGGCTTGCTAGAGGACTGCCCCTAGATATGCATTTGTTCCTAGATGTGCATTTGTCCCTAGAGTCTTTGAGTATAGCTCACGAGACACGCTGCGCACACCCTGATAACAGAACAATTGGCTTGTCTTGTCTGCTTGCTCAATATCGAGCATGAACTCTGTATTTCAAAGATGTTTTCAAATCAAAGTAATATGACTCCGTTCTTCTACTGCATGAAACAAACATAGGTAAAACTAGAAATATCACTAGTAATATAATATTTTATAACATGATTACTTAGTATTGGTTTTAGTGAATGTTTGCTTCTGTTCAATTGTTTATACTCACCAGTACTTATAAAAGTGCTGACCCACCAACAATTTACTTGCTTGCAGGTACTGGATCGTCCGAGGGAGCGATAGGCGTGCCTCATCCCCAAGACCCGAAAAATCTGGTTTCGATTGCCTCGAGCTGCTTTCGTATAAAGGGACATAATGTATGGAACGATGCCTTTGTATTAAAGAGAACACAGTCCCTCGATTTGCCCCGAATACTCAGATAGTTAAATGCTTGCAACAGTGTCCCTCCGCTTCTTACTCGATTGATGCGATGATAGCCAAACTTTAACGATGTTGCCTTGTGCGGACGTAATCCCAGGCTCGCATGATATCACGTCCCGGTATCAAACGGCCATACGCTCCCCGCGGGAGCGCCGAGGAGTGGTGATTCGCGTCTGGTCCGCCGCGGGGGACGGTGGTCGGGAGGCCTTTAAGGCCGGGGCGTGACAGATTGGTATCAGAGCTTGGCTATATGCCTTTGGACTTTGTTTCGATTTTCTCAGTTTCAAAAGCTCGTTCGTGGGTTATGTGCACGCTCTCTCTCAATATCCCAAACGGAATATTCCAACAATGAGTCTAAATACTTTCAAAATATGCATTTGAATGATGTAATTGCTTGTACGGAATGGTGATGCTAAGGCCTTTGTGTCAACCTGTGCTAGACCTCTGGGAATAGACTCGTGCTAGAAATTACGCGACTTACGTGCAAAACCCGAAATGCCTATACGTGCAAAAACCGAAATCGAACCAAACCGAATAAGCTATTCGGTTAGACTATTGTTATTGTTTAATGGATCGGACCCAAAGTTAAAATCGTTGTTAAATTATATTAAATTTTATAATTTTATACACATATTTTTTTATCTCAAAGTTGTGTCCAAAATTGGATTTCAATATATATATATATATATATATATATATATATATATATATATATGTGTGTGTGTGTGTGTGTGTGTGTGTGTGTGTGTGGAAAAAAGGGATATGAGCCATAAGCTCATATTCCTACATGAGCCAATACATATGTGGATCAATAGGAATGGAGTGTACTAGTGCACATGGGTGCACATGGGATGTAGAAATTTATTCCTATTGGTCCACATGTGCATGGCTCATATAGGAATATGCGGTTATGGCTCATATCCCGTTTACCCTATATATATATATATATATATATATATATATATATATATATATATATAATTATTATTTTCAAAATATACACATTTTTAATCACAAAATATGCATAGAATAAGAATATTTACATAAATGTATAAATCTTATTGGATTTTCGATTTTGGATCGAAACCGAAATTTTTTTTTTAGTATTTTCATACATATGGAATTTTAGTATTTTGGCTGAAAATCGAACCAATCCAGCACGAAGGCCTGGAAACTGAACCGAAATTTTATACACATATGTTGTATTTCCGAGTTACGTCCAAAGTTGGGTTTCAAGACACACACACACACACACACACACACACACACACATATATATATATATATATATATATATATATATATATTTAAAATATACACATTTTTAATCACAAAATATGCATAGAATAAGGGTATTTACATAAAAGTATAAATCCAGGCCTTCGGGCTAGATTGGTTTGGTTTTCAGCCAAAATACTAAAATATACATATGGATAATTTCGTTTCGATTTTCGGGCCTTCGGACTGGATTGGTTGTAAGTCTTCGAACTGAGTTGTAGCCTCTCGAAAGGACACGATATATATATATATATATATATATATATATATATATATATATATATATATATATATATATATATATATATATATATATATAATCATGATTTGAGCTATATGTAGGGGTGAGCATACGGTTTATTCGGTTTCAACCGAACCAAGATAGTCAAAACCGAATAACCGAAATTCTAAAAATATAAAACCGAAACCGAACCGAAATTAGCCAAAACCGAAACCGAACCGAACCAAATAAGCTATTCGATTATTGGTTATTCGGTTTGTTCGGTTAGACTATTGTTATTATTTAATGTATCAGACCCAAAGTTAGAATCGTGGTTAAATTATATTAAAAGTTATGATTTTATATACACATTTGCTGTATTTCAAAGTTGTGTCCAAAGTTGAAATTCAAGTCATATATATATATATATATATATATATATATATATATATATATATATATATATATATATATATATTATTGTTTTTAAAATATACAAATTTTTAATCACAAAATATGCATAGAATAAGGGTATTTACATAAATTTATAAATCTTATTCGGTTTTCAATTTTGGACCGAAACCGAATAAGAAATTTTAGTGTTTTCATACATATGAAATTTTAGTATTTTGGCTGAAAACCGAACCAATCCAGCCCGAAGGCCTGGAAACCGAATCAAAATTTTATACATACATTTGTTGTATTATAAAGTTGTGTCCAAAGTTATATATATATATATATATATATATATATATATATATATATATATATATATATTGTTGTTTTCAAAATATACACATTTTTAATCAAAAAATATGCATAGAATAAGGGTATTTACATAAATGTATAAATCCAGGCCTTCGGACTGGATTGGTTCGGTTTCCAGCCAAAATACTAAAATATACATATGGCTAATTCCGGTTCGATTTTTCGGCCTTCTGACTGGATTGGTTGTAAGATTTCGGACTGAGTTGTAGCCTCTCGAAGGAACCTGAAATATATATATATATATATATATATATATATATATATATATATATATATATATATAATCATGATTGGAGCCATATGTAGGGGTGAGCATACGGTTTATTCGGTTTCAACCGAACCAAGATATCAAAATCGAATAAACCGAAATTCTAAAAATATAAAACTGAAACCAAACCGAAATTAGCCAAAACCGAAATCGAATCGAACCAAATAAGCTATTTGGTTTGTTCGGTTAGACTATTGTTATTGTTTAATAGATCGGACCCAATGTTAGAATCGTGGTTAAATTATATTAAAAGTTATAATTTTATAAATATATTTGTTGTATTTCAAAGTTGTGTCCAAAGTTGGATTTCAAGTCATATATATAGATTATTGTTTTCAAAATATACATATTTTTAATCACAAAATATGCATAGAATAAGAATATTTACATAAATGTATAAATCTTATTCGGTTTTCGATTTTGGACCAAAATCGAAACCGAATATTTTTTTTTAGTATTTTCATACATATAAAATTTTAGTATTTTGGCTGAAAATCAAATCAATCCAGCCCGAAGGCCTGAAAATCGAACCAAAATTTTATACATACATTTGTTGGGTTTCAAAGTTATGTCCAAAGTTGGGTTTCAAGACATATATATATGTAGATTGTTGTTTTCAAAATATACACATTTTTAATCAAAATATATGCATAGAATAAGGGTATTTACATAAATGTATAAATCCAGGCCTTCAGGCTTGATTGGTTCGGTTTTCAGCCAAAATACTAAAATATACATATGGTTAATTCCGGTTCGGTTTTCAGGCCTTCGGACTGGATTGGTTGTAAGCTTTCGGGTTGAGTTGTAGCCTCTCGAAGGGACCTGAATAAAATTTACCTTCTTCGATATATATATATATATATATATATATATATATATATATATATATATAATCATGATTGGAGCCATATGTAGGGGTGAGCATACGGTTTATTATGTTTCAACCGAGCCAAAATAGTCAAAATCGAATAAACCGAAATTCTAAAAATCTAAAACCGAAACCGAACCGAAATGAACCAAAACTGAAATCGAACCGAACCGAATAGGCTATTTGGTTATTCAGTTTGTTCGGTTAGACTATTGTTATTGTTTAATGGATCGGACCCAAAGTTGGAATCGTGGTTAAATTATATTAAAAGTTATAATTTTATATATACATTTGTTGTATTTCAAAGTTGTGTCCAAATTTGGGTTTCAAGAGATATATATAGATTGTTGTTTTCAAAATATATACATTTTTAAGCACAAAATACGCATATAATACGGGTATTTACGTAAATGTATAAATCTTATTCGGTTTTTGATTTTTGACCGAAATCGAAATCGAATAAATTTAATTAAAATTAAGTCGAATTTTTTTAAACCGAACCAAATATTTTATTCGGTTCGGTTCGGTTCGATTCGATTCGATTTTTGGTACAAAATCAAATAATGTTCAATCCTAGCCATATGTATATGGCAATTAGCTTAGATCACCAATATAGCATGAAGAACATTTTTGGGTCTCTCTCAAGATGCATGGGTAGTTGGCTGTTTGGGTCTCGGAAGGCGAACTCGTCGAAGATGCGACTTGGCTTGGTCTGGCTCCTCTCCTCCCAATAGAGACTGCACTGCTAGTGGCTAATTATGTCAGGGCTCGAGAACGATCGAGTAGGCGTCTGCACGCAACAACAGAGTCAGCATGGGAGATATTGCCGTGGTCGCATGCAGACATCTAGATTTGATGGGTTGGGTGGGAGGGTGAGGGTGGATCGGAGGTTTTTATAATGGAAAACGGTTGAGTACGTATTTTTAATTCTAGTAATAAAATTTTGCATATACAATAATACTTTTTTATGTGAAAGAATTGTTAGGAAATTGCTACATTTGTATTAGTCATTGGTGGTCACCACTAACAAACATGCCAATGTCAATGCCAATGCCAATGCCAA
Organism: Iris macrosiphon; assembly: GCA_036927795.1. Lineage (NCBI taxonomy): Eukaryota > Viridiplantae > Streptophyta > Magnoliopsida > Asparagales > Iridaceae > Iris > Iris macrosiphon. The sequence continues at coordinate 189,184,030 of JAYESA010000011.1, forward strand.
TGCCACGATGAAGCTAAATTAACCATGAACCGACGAATTCAAACTGGGTGGCTCGTATGCCTAGCTAGCTAGCTAGCAAGCTACTTGTCCACACGTTTACATCACTAGCACTGTTTATGACTGGGTTGATCATGCATGTCGACAATAATTCCTTAATAATATATTAATTTTCAAATCAATCAATACATACTTTTTTTTTTATTTATCAAATGAATCAATCCACAAACACATATATAAGAGCGAGCTAGTCTTCTTTTGAAATGGATTGCTTTGATCACCAAATGTTTAATATAACTAATGCAGATGCAGCACGAGTTTTGGGTGCTAGTCGATGTATGTATGTATGTATGTATATATGTCAGTCAGTCATTTTGACCCGCAACTTAATTACGTGGTCAAGCAGCAACTCTCGAGGACCGTTGTCGCAGCCCTTTTCTATCGGACTGTTTGGTCTGAAGTCTCAAATTTCACATATAATAAATAGCAGGCAAGGCCGTATCCAGAAATGTATATTGGGATAGGCTAGAGTGGATTGGGGATCTAGGGTGAGCCCACTCAAGGTTGCACTTGGATTCGCCCTGATAGCAGGAGATACCATTTTATATTAAGCTAATTATTTATTAAATGAATGAAATAATATACTTCCATTATTATTTGATTCACAGATGCAACGAAGTAGGCAGGGATAGAGCGAAGATTAAAATTTTGGAAGAGTTGTACTACTACTACTACTACTACTACTACTACTACTACTACGTATAGAAAATTTTAAAATTATCATGTTAATTAAACTTCAATAATAAGTAATATGCTAATATTCAAACGAGAAAGCACAAAAAAGAAGAAGTGAGATTTCTAAACTGTTAAAAAAGATGAAGCAAAAAAATATACATAATTTTTTTTTTTAATATGTAAAAAATATTAATAAGAGAGATGAGATTTGAACTCGTACCTCTCAATTGAAAGCCCAAAGTTATGGGAAACAAACATAGATTTCTTATTATCTTTTAGTCTTTTTTGTTATTTTAGATAGATATCTTTCTGTTTTATTAGTTAGGATTTAAGATAAGTCTTCAGAGATTGGTTTTATCTTCTTTTATTTCTTGAGAGCCTATAAATAGTTTGTAGCTTCATAAGTTATAAATCTAAGAATTGTGAATGAGAAATCTATTTTGAGTTTGTATGGTACGATACCAAAATCCTAAAGTGGATCTCTCGATCTTAGTTCCTTCTCCGTCTTCCGAGACCCAACGACATCTACTCTTTCTCTGCTTCCGACGTTGACGTCTCCAGCGGTTCTATTATAATTTTTTTGATAAATTTTATAATAGTTGTTGTTCCCATTCAATTAAAGCTTCCATGCCCATTTTTTCAAATTTTAAATTTCATAAAAATAATAATATTTTCTTTGGATCTCCGTTCCGCGTCACAAAGTACTACCACTAGATCTAACTAGCTTATTATTTGCACCATTAGAGGGCTAAACTAATATATATTTTAAAATTACAAAAAAAAATCTTTACAGTAATCAACATTAAAAAAAAAAAAAAAAAAAAAATTGAGGAGGGGGTTTGGTGTGGAGCCGTGCACCCACCCCCCCCCCCCCCCCCCCCCCCCCCCCCCCCACGGACCCTATATAGATCCGCCCCTGAAACTAGGGGTGAGCATTATTCGATTTTGGACCAAAAATCGAACGAAACCGACCCTAACCGAATAAGATATTCGGTTCGGGTTGAAAAAATTCAGTTCGGCTTCGGTTTTGAAAATACTAAAATTTCTTATTCGGTTTCGGCTTGGATTTCGGTCCAAAACAAAAAATCTATATGATTTATACAATTATGTAAATATCCTAATTCTATGCATATTTTTCGATTAAAGGTGTATATATTTTGAAAACAATAATTCTATGTATATGTTTTGAAGTCCAACTTTGTGCACAACTTTAAAATACAACAAATGTGTGTATAAAATTATAATTTTTGATATAATTTAACCACAATTCCAACTTTGAGCCGGATCCATTAAACAATATCAATAGTCCAACCGAATAAACCGAATAGATTATTCGGTTCGGTTCGGTTTCGGTTTTGGCTAATTTTTGTTTATTCAGTTTTGATTATTTCGATTCAATTGAAACCAAATAAACCGAATGCTCACCTCTACAACGAACATTTTAGCCACTTGAACTAAAGTGATTGTATAATATATATAGGATCGGATTTTCGTTATTAAATATTTTTGAAATATCATATGTTGGATGTCTTTTTGGACCGTATAGATTAGTTTGGAATAGTTAAAAAATTAATATGTAAGGTCCAAAAAAAACAGATACAATAGTTGCTCTTCCGGATGCTTAATAATGGAGATCCTAATCCCTCCGTTAAACCAAGTACTAATTAGTTAACAGACCCAATAACAATGCGTATCATATGGCCTCAGGAAGACACAGCATGCACGACTGACTGCTTCCAACTTAACACACATGATTAATTATTGATTAAGGTTGTATGTAGCTAGCTAGTATAACGGATTCAAAAGATTAATTTGACGATTCATTCAACTTTGCAACTTCTTCTAAATGCATGCATGCATGCATGCATGGTTATGACTAATTCAAATATTACTTTCTGGACCCTTTTTCCAAATGTACGTATACGCGCGTACGTAACATGTTCAGCGCTCACTGAGGGAGGATATTTGAGCTTCTATGAATCGATGGTCGTCAACTTTCACATAAGGGGCCGGTGTCAATGCTAGCTAGCTAGCTACATTGAATTAATTAATGTATCATGCATTCCGTGTCTGAGCAAAAGAAGAAGAAGAAAGTACTATGGTGCAGCCAAGGGTTGTTAGAATAAATATTCAACCAATTTTTTCCATAAAACAAATTCGTGGGTATTGGTTCACTTACAAGCATAAAAGTTTCATCCTTGTCACAACTTGAGATTTTTGTTGCAATCACATATATAGACGAATACATAATTTTTACATAGCTAAATTGTCAATGCAGCAGTCTTGGAGTAAATATTACATAATACAAACCTGGTTCCGTTCTGATACTGTAATAATAATATAGAGCATTAGTTTCTCTAAGCAAGTGCACACATACGTGTGTTGCACACGGAACATGAGCCTCATTTGTCTGGCACAACATCAACATGTACTACTGTGCAAGATCATAACCATACCGGCACAACATCTCTTGCACTCTCAAATAATAACATGCTCAAGTAAGCGTTTGGAAGTAAATAATAATTTGCTGGTAATAGCACAAGCTGTGAATATATATGGTTACGAGAATTGACTCAACAATGAAATATTATACATTCAGAAGAAAGAAAGAAAGAGTGAAAAACAACCGATTCAGTAGTTTTCTCCAGATATACAAACGTTTTTATTGTACAACCTTATGTGCTGCATTCACTCAGAAATTTACTAAAAGAAAAATGGAAGACACTTCTTGAAAGTAGATCCTAATGGGAAACTCATGAAAGTTAAAATTTTGAAAGATGACTCGAAAATGACATCCATCCAACTGAGAACAATTGAGCAGCCACACTCCATCCCACATTGCTCAAGGAAGGATGACTTTTATTTGAAGAACAAAACCCATGCATCACCACCAAAACCATAATTATAAGCCCCCTAGAAAGCCTTGATCAAATATTCAGTCCATTCTCTACAAAAAATAGGAAGACGGAAATCTTCTGATAGTCGATCATGATCTATTGCATTAACTCCGCCAACTCTTGTTCGTAGTCAAACTGCTGGGTTAAGCTCCCGCTCTATGTCTTCTAATGACCGGCCCTTTGTCTCCACGACATTTCCAGATATGTATACAACTCCAAGAAGGCAGACCGAGGCAAACCCCAGATAAACATTGCTGATTCCATACTTGGTAACAAAGGTCAAGAAGTAGAGGCCGATGACAAAATTAGAAATCTGTACAAATTATAACCGATTAACCATGCCAAATGAACAAAATATAGATACTTCTTTCCAAAAATTCTTCTACAATTGGCATTCTCATGCAACTTCAATTGATACAATTTGATTTTTGACACGAGACACGAAAAGTCCACTAAGATTACAACCATACTCGTGAGCCTGTTTGGATGGCTGAAAGTGGACACCCGCTTGGATTTTGGCCTACTTTCCTCGTCATCTTTTCATTTTTTTTTTTGGAAAATAGAAATAAATATTTAACTAATTAAGAATATCTACATAATTAACTAGTGTTATATTTTAACTTAGCAATTAGGACAATTAATATTAACAAATTAATGATACTTATCTTTATTAACTAATCAAAATAATAATATTAATATTCACAAATAAACAATAAATGCTTAATTAGTAGTAATCAATATTAATGAATAAGCAATAATACTTAACATTAATTTACTATTCGTAAATAATAATGAAATATTCACTTAATATCAAATGGCTAATATTTTTGATTAATATGAAGATAATTAATTAGTAGAAATAACTAATCAATAACATTTAGTTAGTATAATTTAGTAATTATTATAATTAATTAATAAACATAATTTTGTCATTATTAATTTTTTATAAAATGGTTTTAGATTTTTAATCAATAATAAACAAATTATTATATTAGTAATTAATCATTACTTTAGTAGATAATAAATTAATAAGATAATATACTTTTTTTTTTACTTCTGCACTCCCTTTTCATCTCCCTTTATCCATACACATTTTCTAACAAAGGGGGGTAAAAATAAAGTACATGAAACTCCAAACCGTATGCACGTCTTGGATTTTGCACTTTGCCACCTCCCTCTCATTTTTCTATTCTAAACTGGCAAAAAAAATCAATAGCAAAGCTCAGAATAACTATTATCTTAATCTCCTCCCTCTAAGACCATAAATAAGATCCTATTTATGGTCACAAAGAAAGTGATGAAAGGAAAATGGAGCTTCATACTATAAAAATAGGATCCTATTTCTTCATGCAACACTTCCATTTTCCTTCCTTTCCCCTCACTTTCCACCAAACTAAACACACCATAAAGGATCTCAGTCCTACTCATAATAAAAATAGAGAAAGAAAACCACAAGAAAGGAGAGAACAATTATCCCTTGTGGGAAGGATCAATTCTATTGCAGTCCTAGTCTCCTCCTAGTGCTGTCCTGGTGAAACAAGAATAAAAGATACTTTGTCTTGCACATAAACAGATCAAGCTGTGGGGAAAAGAATCCGAGTACATGGAAAGAAAGCCCAGATTGTACTGTTCATGCACCATTATAAGAAAAATCTATGGGATTCTGTGGGGGAATTAGATAGTCCACAACTGGAATCAAAAGAAAA